>LBNU01021072.1:60404-74760 GCA_014162995.1 Artemisia annua
ATTATTTCATTCCTCTGGATGTGCATCCGGTTGTACCGGAGCCCAATGCATGTATAGCGGACTTCCCTGAGGGGAAAATAGGGGTATACACGCGCTTCTTTGAATTTGCAAACCAGCGTGTGCCCATATCCTTATTCTTGAGTGACGTGCTCAACTTTTATCGTTTGCATATCTCTCAGTTGCACCCGCTAGGTGCAGCAAAGATAACAAACTTTGAAGTAAACTGCCGTTTACTTGCGATCAATCCGACCATTAACCTTTTCCGCGCATTCTACCACACATCGAGGTCAAATGGGTGGGCAACTTTCTCGAAGCGCGCGGGGTGCTATCAGTGTTATACCAAGAAAGTAGATGCCCTCAGGGATTGGAGGGAGAATTTTTTCTGGATAGATGATAGGGTTTTTACATCGCTTTCGGAGTTTTATACTCAAGCGTCGCTTCCAAAGGATGAGCGCCCAGATCCCGGTACGTACAATAAGGAGGATGCGGAGACCATTAATACAAACCGCATCCCAATCGTTCCGTATCCTGAGGAGTTTTTAGTCCACATGGGGCTTAGTCGTAACTATTTCCTCAGTGGTGAAGAAGTGCCAACCTTTCTTGATGAGAACGGCCGGGGTGGGTGCTTATCCTTTCTTTGTCCACGCATAATGTAAGCGCTCTTGTAACTTGTAATTTATCAACTAACTTATTTTTGTTTGTTCATGCATTGCGCAGAGATGGACCTGTTTACTGTGGTGAAGCTGGCAAAGCCCACACAAGTGGCTGTGGGTGTGCGCCCCTTGAGGGAGGGTGAGTTGCCCATCTTGGAGGCAACTTCTGGGCGTCTTCTGGAGTTGGCACAGGGGGAGGCTTCTGATGCTTCGCACCCCATTGTGAATGCTACGCCTGTACAGAATGTTCCTGCGCAGGAAACGGCAGTCCCGGAGCCTGAGCACGCGGAGTCATCTGGTAGTGTCAGCGTCTTCAAGGTTGACACTGACTCTGAAAAGGAGCGCCAGGGCGCTAAGCGCAAGGCTGCTGATGATGCTGGTGAGGGGACCTCTAAGCGCAGACGTCATACTGTTATTGTGGACGAGTCTGCGGAGGAAGAGGCATCAGTATCTATTGATGCGCAGAATGCTGTTGAGACTTCTCCTCCTAAGTAAGTGTTATTCGTGTTGACTGTTTATCTTATTTCCTTCCTTTTTGTTTCGCTGTCTAACACCTTTACTCCTCTTTTTTGTAGGAATGATGCTGCAGGGGGTGATGCAGTGTCTGTTGATGAGTTGGCGCCAACCCAGACTACTCATCGTCCCTTGGAGGAGCTATCGGGGACGAGTGGAGGGATGTCTGCGCCACACCTGATGGAGGAGTTGGCTGCGGCTGCTGGTCGCCAGGCTGAGTTAGTTGCTCAGCTCAAGGCGCAATATGCTGTTGAGCGCAGCAGCCTGGCTCAGAAGGATGAGGAGATTGCCCAGCTGAGAGCGCAGTTGACTGCTGCGCGGGCAGATGTAGAATCTACAACTGCCTATGCCATGAAAGTTGCTGATGAGAAGCTGTCTATGATGGTGGAGTTGGAGCGTGAGCGCGCTGCCGCAGGTCAACACAGGATTAACTCCATGTGGGGGCTGAAGTACTTGCAAGAAAACAGAAGCAAACACTTCGCCCAACTTGATGAGTTCCGTAAGCATGTGGAGGCGGCTCTGAGGGCGCAAGAGGGCAAGCTGCGCAAATTGAGTATCGAATATTATGAGGAATTGTATCCTCATCTTATGTCTGCTGTTGCTGAGCGCAGGTATTTACCCCTCTGCTTTACCTTATGTTAAATTCCTTTATATCTTCTGATACGTACGTTGTTGTACTCATAGGTGGTTGATTAGCCATGTACTACGTTTGGCTGCCCTATGCACACTGGAATCCCAAGAGGTTGTAGGGGCCTTTGGGAAAGTTGTGGATTGCGCCGTGGCTCGTGGCAAGGCGCAGGCTATAGAGGACAAGAGGGCAAGCTGCGCAAATTGAGTATCGAATATGATGAGGAATTGTATCCTCATCTTATGTCTGCCGTTGCTGAGCGCAGGTATTTACCCTTCTGCTTTACCTTATGTTAAATTCCTTTATATCTTCTGATACGTACGTTGTTGTACTCATAGGTGGTTGATTAGCCATGGGCTACGTTTGGCTGCCCTATGCACACTGGAATCCCAAGAGGTTGTGGGGGCCTTTGGGAAAGTTGTGGATTGCGCCGTGGCTCGTGGCAAGGCGCAGGCTGTAGAGGAGCTGGATAGAAGCAGGTTGTTGACGGTGCCGCTCGCAGAGGTGCCTGGGTACAAGGCTGACTCGTATGATGAGCTCGTGGACGCCATGGAGAAATTGAAGCTGTTGGAGCTTCCTCATATCGGGCGGTTGGAGCGTGACCAGGACCAGCCAATCAAAGTAATTATGGAAGGTTTGGTCCTTGGGAGGCATCTCTTGGATAATGTCGAGGAGCAACCTGACTATTTTCTGAGGCCTGATGAGTCGCNGGCTGACTCGTATGATGAGCTCGTGGACGCCATGGAGAAATTGAAGCTGTTGGAGCTTCCTCATATCGGGCGGTTGGAGCGTGACCAGGACCAGCCAATCAAAGTAATTATGGAAGGTTTGGTCCTTGGGAGGCATCTCTTGGATAATGTCGAGGAGCAACCTGACTATTTTCTGAGGCCTGATGAGTCGCAGCTGCACGTGCCTGTATTCGCATGCCCGCGTGACATCCTCAACCCATTCGCCATTGACAAAGAGGTCCCGTTGAAGGAGTGTTTAGAAGCTCACTTAACAAGGGTTGCTCAGAAAAAAGGTGTAAAGGGGAAGGCTATACTCTGCGGTGTTGGTGCGGCCCATCTTCCCCGGTCCGATGAGATTCCCGTTAGCGTGCCAACGGTATCTCAGGAGGATAGTAGCCTTTTGAGGAGGCTGAGTAGAGTTGGGGAGTTGACATCGACAGCTAGCAGCTCCGGTCATAGACGCGCTCATAGCGCTTAGGAATCCAGATTGTGTAACTTTTGTAAACTCATGGTTTAATATATATCTTTTTGTGCTTAGGTCATTTGTCCTTTTATTTGAAGACTTCCCCATAGTCACAATTACAACATGCTTAGACAAATATGTATTAAGTCCATAACTTAATAAATATATGTGAATAAGAATCCATGAGTTGAAATAGATATAATCTCTTGTGTTTGTGTTCGAACTTGTTGTTCTGCGTGAAAGTTTGAGCGTCGTTTGTACGTACATATCTTAATATTGAGATATTTAAGTATCCAAAGCGTGCTTAAAGAAGAAAAATCATAATCGTGTATTAAATTTGCGAAGTAAAAAAAAAACATATTCATGTATGGAATTTTTAACTTAGAAGGAAAATCACAGTTGTCTATGAATCCTTGTGAGTGTACTTGTCGTATTGTTTAATATTATTTTAAGGAATCAAGAGTCTTGGTTTCCTTAGTTGTTAAACACGCACAGTGTGCAATATTGCGCATCCATCGTGGGGTGCGCAAGGAACTTGCGCCAACGTCTTGAGCGTAAGGTGTTTAACAAGGATGCGTAATCCGAAGTTGATGGGTTTGCAACCCTCTTACTCAACGAGTTGTTTAGTAGGTTAACTCATCCTTTTACCAACGTGGGTATTAGTAAGTGCATGCACGCCATGTAGGCTAAAGGTAATGTAACCAACACATTGAAACATAAATAGTATTTAAATAACAATGTAAAGAAATTGTTTCGCGAAGTTAGCTAGACACCGCGAATTTGAATTAATACTTGCAAGTTTTTGTAAAAAAGAAACACTACTTATCTAGATAAGGTAAAAATAAAAACTACATGGATCTTTATTGGGGCACTTTCTTAAAGTGCGTGAGTGTCCATGTTGGGCCGTAGCCTTTCCTAAAGGTAGCATCTCTTGAGATTGCGAACGTTCCACGTGCGTTTTAGCTCATGGCCGTCCTTATCGCGCAGCTTGTACGCTCCGTTTCCAAGTGCTTCAACGACCTCGTAAGGTCCTTCCCACTTAGGTCCTAGCTTTCCTGTGTCTTCTGCACGGCTTGAGTCGTTTTCGTGGTATACGAAATCGCCTGGTCTGAATGAAGTGCTTCGTACTTTGGCATCATAGTATCCTTTCATTCTTGATTTGGCTTTTTCTTCTCGTATCGCTGCACGTTCACGCCTTTCTTCCAGAAGATCCAAGTCTATGCGCCGCTCATCATCATTTGTGGTGATGTTAACTTCTGCTGTGCGGATAGTTGGCATTCCAATCTCAGCTGGTATAACAGCTTCTGTCCCATAGACGAGAGAGAAAGGAGTATCTCCGTTGCTAACTTTGATTGTTGTTCGGTGTGCCCAAAGAACATGTGACAGTTCTTCTACCCATCTTCCTTTGTGTCTGTCTAGGCGCGCTTTGATCCCTTCACCCAGACTACGGTTCGCGCGTTCAACCAGACCATTGGTTTGTGGGTGAGTTACTGACGCAAAGTGTTGCGTGATATTCAGTTGTTCACACCAATCTTTAAATGGATTATCACGGAATTGTTTTCCGTTATCTGAGATAATTTCACCAGGTAATCCAAAACGACATACTATGTTGTCCCATACAAATCGTTTTACTTGGTTACCTGTTACGGTCGCTACTGCCTTTGCCTCGATCCACTTAGTAAAGTAGTCTATTGCCACAATAAGGAATTTCAATCCACCTGCAGCAACGGGGAAAGGTCCAGCGATGTCAATACCCCACTTATAGAATGGCCATGGTGATGTGATGGGTGTTAGCTCATGCTGTGGTCGGCGCGGGATGGGTCTGTGAACTTGACAATCGCTGCACTTCCGTACCAAATCTCGCGCATCCCGGTGCATCGTTGGCCAATAGTATCCTGACCTTAGGGCTCGCGCCACAATGGACCGTGGTCCTGAATGCATGCTGCATGAGCCAGCGTGGATCTCTCGAAGTACATAGTCTGCCTGAAGAGGTCCAACGCATCTAAGCCATGGTTGCAAGAATGAGCGCCTATATAAGACGTCATCTCTAAGCTCGAATCGTTGTGCTGCGCGCCGTATTCGTCGAGCTTCCTTCTGTTCTTGGGGGAGTGTGCCCTTGCTGATGAAGTCCACTATAGGTGTCATCCATGTAGGGCCTTCTTCTTCTATCACCGTGGATACTTCCATCTCGGAGATCGATTTGTCTTTTAAGATTTCCACCAATACCTGTTTGGACAGATGAGCAAAACTTGTAGACGCAATCTTGCTCAGCGCGTCTGCTTTCTTGTTCTCCCCTCTAGGGACCTGCTTGATTGTAAATCTGTCAAAGCCTTGGATTAAGGACTTTGTTTTTTCGAGGTATTGGATCATGTTCTCTTCTTTGGCCTCGTATTCTCCTGACACCTGGTTGGCTACCAATCTGGAATCTACGTTTGCCTCTAGGTTGCGTACACCCATTCGTGCTGCGATGCGTAATCCAGCGATTAGGGCTTCGTATTCTGCCTCGTTGTTCGTGGCAGTGAATTCAAAGCGCAGGGCATATGTGAATTCCATTCCTTCTGGGTTGGTAAGGATGAGGCCCGCGCCTGAACCATCTACACATGAAGATCCATCCGTGAAAAGGATCCATGGTTCTTGCAAGTCAACCTTTGGTTGTTGAGGTATGTCATCAGTGTCCGGCTTTTCAATGATGAAGTCTGCAAGTATTTGGCCTTTGATTGCAGTGCGTGGTCTATAGGAGATGTTGTGCTCACCTAGTAATACGCTCCACTTCTGCAATCGCCCAGACGCGTCGGGCTTGGAGATTACTTGCTTGATGGGTTGATCTGTGATCACCGCTATGGGGTGCGCTTGAAAGTATCTGCGCAGTCTTTTGGCTGCAAATACTAGCGCCAGTACTAGCTTTTCCATCGGGCTATAGTTGATCTCCGTTTTCTTAAGCGCTTTGCTTACGAAGTACACAGGTGTTTGTACTGAATTCCTATCCGTCAATAGTACTGCGCTTACTGCCCCATGAGTTGCGGACAAGTACATTATCAACTCCTCCCCTGGTCGGGGTGCGACTAACTTGGGAAGCGCTGCTATTGTTTGTTTGAGCTGCTGAAACGCTTCCTCCGCTTCGGTAGTCCAGCGAAAGTCTCCCTTTTTTGTACACTTCTTGAGTGTTTTAAATAGTGGTAGTGACTTGTCCGCTGACTTGGATAGGAATCTGTTTAGACCGGCTAGCTTCCCATTCAAGGATTGGACTTCCTTCAACGTGCGTGGTGAGGGAAGTTGTATGACTGCTTCTGTCTTTTCTGGGCATGGTTTAATGCCATCCGGTTCTATCAAGTATCCTAAGAACATGCCTTCTGTAGCGCCAAAAGTGCACTTCTTAGGGTTTAGCTTCATATTGATTTTCCGTAGTGTCTTGAACGTTTCTTCAATATCGCGCACTACTTCATCTTCAGTATGGCTCTTTATGACTAGGTCATCAACGTAGACTTCCAGGTTGCGACCCACTTGCTTTTCAAATGCATTATCCACCAAGCGCTGGTAGGTGGCACCTGCATTCTTTAGTCCAAAAGGCATCTTCGTGTAACAATAGACGCCTTGGCTCGTATGGAAAGCTGTCTTTTCCTCATCTTCCTTAGCCATTTGGATTTGGTGGTACCCTTTGTATGCGTCCAAGAAGCATTTAAAGGGGTATCCACATAAGGATTCCACTTTCCAATCTATCTCTGGCAGTGGGTAGCAGTCCTGCGGGCATGCTTTGTTGAGGTCTGTGAAGTCCACGCACATTCGCCAACTGCCATCGCTCTTTTTAACCATGACTGGATTAGACAGCCAGTCATGGTAGTAGACTTCTCGCATGATGCCTGCGTCCACAAGCTTGTGTACTTCCTCCAAGATGGCTTTCGCGCGCTCTGGAGCTTGGCCGCGCTTCTTCTGCCTTATTGGTGGATATCCTTGTCGGATTTGTAGCTTGTGTTCTGAGATCGACCGAGGTACGCCAGTCATGTGTTTCGGCTCCCATGCGAAGACATCCAGATTTTTCTGCAGGAGTGCGCACACAGCTGCTTTCCCTTTATCCGACAGCGAACCTCCAATTGACACCTGTTGTTCAGGGTAATCAGGGTGTATTGCCACTTTTAAGTTTGGTATCTTGGTTGCGCCATGTTCTGGAGTGTGCGTTGCCTCACATGTAACTGTATTACATTCTTCGGGAGGCACAACGTTGTTGTAAAGGGTGACAATGCCGCCTTCTACTGGGAATTTTAGCATTCCATGTGCCGTGGATGGTACTGCGCGGAGGGCTGATATTCCTGATCTTCCGATGATGCCATTGTATGGCGAGGGAGATCTAATCACCATAAAGTTCATCCATGCTTTTGTGGAGTGCTCCTTGTTGCCGACCGTGACTAGCAGCCGTAGTTGTCCTATTGGCCATATTTTTTCTCCCGTGAAGCCTGTTAACGATGATGCGGCGGGGATCAATTGGCTTTGTATCTCCGGTCGTAGTCTCTTGAAACAATGTTCGTACATTATTTCCGCGGATGCTCCTCCATCAACGTACATGCGGTGGATATTGTGACCCCCCGCATATATTTCAATGGTGAGTGGCTCCGCCACTGCGTTGTCCGCAGTCAACTTTGGGAAAGAAATTTCATCGTTAGGAGAGAACCTCTGGCTGACCTTTTGCTTGACTTTGCGCTGCCATGATTGTATCATGTAAATTGTGTCTGCCTTGTCTTTAGGTGGTTCTTTTTTATCTCCGGTTCTTTGCTTATCCTTCCCTTCTTTAATGTTCTTGACTAAGTGGTCCATCCTGCCCTCTTTTACTAATTTATCAATTAGTTGGCGAAGCTGGACACACTCATTCGTTGTGTGGCCTTTCTGTCCATGATAGTCGCAGTACCCATTCCCTATGCGCTTTCCTTCTGGAGTGCGCATTGGTGGGGGTTTAGGAAAATTTGCTCCCTCTGTTGCGAATATCTCTCTAGGAGTTTTTGTCAATGGGGTATACTTGTCGTTCCCCCGTGCGCCTCCATCATTGCGATAGCTTTTGTTACGATTGCCGCCATGGTCATTGGATTGTCTCCTTGACTGTTCTTGCGGCCTGTAGTTCGAGTATCCTTTCTTGCTATCCGCGACGGCGGCTTCTCCTTGAATGAAAGACCTTGTGCGCTTCATTAGTTCGTCGAAGGTTTGGGGAACTTTATCATTTAATTTTTTGATAAGTTCTTGGTTGTTGATCCCATTCATGAATCCTGAAATTTTTAGTATTTCAGGACACGCCTTGACGTGTATGCATTCGTCTTTGAAGCGCTCCATGAAGGCGCTCGTGGATTCCCCTTGGCGCTGTTTAATCCTGGCCAATTCTACTGGGTCCTTAGCGCACTTCTTTCTTTGTGTGAAGTTCAAGCGGAATGCTTTCCGCAACTCTTCATACCCTTTTATACTTCTTCGTGGAAGTTTGCTAAACCAAGTTCGCGCATTCCCTACCAATGTGGAGTTAAACATATGGCACCACACAGGTTGTGGCCAGTTTTCGATGCCAGCAGCGGATTCGAAAATTTTTAGGTGATCATCAGGGTCACCCGTTCCATCATATGTTTTAACATTGGAAGGCATGCGCCTTTTCTTGTTGTCCGAATAATCGCTGATGCGCTTTGAGAACGCATCAACCTTTTGGCGACGCCAAGGAAGGGATATGTCTTCGTCCTCTTCCTCGCGACGTCTTCCTCTGGACTTCCAGTGTCCCGTTTCTTTATCCTCGTTGTCCGAGGAGCTGCTCGAGGAAGAGTCGTTTCTTTTACAGCGCTTGCGCCGTTTTTCTTCGGAGTCTGAGCTAGAAGGGCTTTCACTTGGGAAAAATCGTCTCCTTGGTCTGTCGTGAACTCTTCTGCTTCCAGATCTAGAAGAGTTCTCGCTTGGTGAGCGCCGTGGTCCGAGTCTATCGCGGACTCTGCGACTACCTAGCCTAGAGTGGACGTTAGTGCGTCGCTCATTACCCTCGTACTCCTTCGAGTATTGCGAATTAGATGTTGTACCGAGCCTAGAGTGGACATCGGTACGCCTCTTGTTATTCTCGCGCTCTAGGTAGCGCGGTGGGGATGTTCCATCGAAGTCAAACCGAGCGTGTAAGTTCTGGCTCAGCCTTCTTCTTGCCTCCTATTGGAGGAGATTGGTCAAAGTTTCGTAATTTTTGGATACAAAATTTTTCAACGTTGACTCCTGAGTATCTTCTTCCAGCGCAATGATATTTTCTTCCAAAGCAGTTCCCTTATCTCGATTAGGCGCGCCTGGTGGCACAGTGTTGTTCACTGTGGGTACCGTTTGATGGGGAGTGTTGAAGAGATTACGCTGGTGATCATCAGTGTTTGGGACCACCGTGGTGGTCTGAGTCGTTTCTGCGGGTAATTCTACTGTTGGAAGAATTGGGGGTAGTCCCGGTTCCTGGTGACCAGGCGCACTGGTTGTTCCAGTGGTTTGCCTAGAGGTTAGGTCTTGATAGTTCTTCCTCTGGGGATCACCACGTGTCTTATCCAACAGCGGAGTCCGCTGATTTAGGTTTTTATGCTTCGTCATCCTAGTTCTTAGTGTAGGGTCCCACGGATGGCGCCACTTGTTGATACAAAAGTTGGGCGTTCCTTGTTTGGGTTCCTGTTCTCGTACCAATTAGATCTTAATGCTCTTGAGACCTGCGCACTAAGAAAGCAACAGCCACCGTTAGGCTTATCGAGGGATTGTTTCCCCCGATTATCCTCTGGCGTGAGAGTAAGTAATCGATTTAGGGTTGTGAAGAGTTTTAGGGTTATCAGTCGTACCTTAGGCGAGAGCTATGATGCCCTATATATACACACGTAACCGATAAGGTTTCGTGCTCCTCACTCTTCGGCGTGTTCGCCGATATCGGACATTTGGTATATATCTCTTTAATAAGAGATATCACATATCCAATCCATAAATAACTTCGGGCTTGGGCCCTGTGAGCCCAAACCGTCTAATTGGTAGTCCAATTATTATTATGGTGGCCCACTCGTGGTGGGCTTAGATGTTAGTAATATTCACTAATCGGGTTCGTAACCCGAGTATGGACTATACGTCACCAGAATAGTATCGTGCTTAAGGATTTGGATAAGCTAATATGTCTTAAGTTTAGTAAGCTACCCTTGTTTAGTTAACTAGGCCGAGTCCAACCCATTAGCAAAGTCCATCAAAGCCAAAAGGCTTCCAACTCTTTGTATAAAACATCTCACATGTCTCATTTGAGATGTGTGGAACTAAGTCTAATTACTCTCTCTCTCTCTCTCTCTCTCTCTCTCTCTCTCCTCCTCCCTCCCCCCTCTCTCTCTCTCTCTCTCTCTCTCTCTCTCTCTCTCTCTCTATCTCTCTCCAACTATATCATTGTTTGTGTGATTGATTCTTACCTATTAGTGACCTAACAAGTGGTATCAAGAGNTCTCTCTCTCTCTCTCCTCCCTCCCTTTCCATTTCCCTCTCCTTCTCTCTCTCTCTCTCTCTCTCTCTCTCTCTCTCTCTCTCTCTCTCTCTCTCTATCTCTCTCCAACTATATCATTGTTTGTGTGATTGATTCTTACCTATTAGTGACCTAACAAGTGGTATCAAGAGTCTACTGATAATTTAGGACTGTGTTTGTGGTTAAATTTGAGTCTTTAATTTTCTTTTGGCACATTTCTTGTTATCGAGTTTATAAAGTTCACTTGCGTTTTTGATTTTCCCAAGCTTGTTTTTTGCACCTACACTTTAAAGCTACTTGATTTAGAGTTTGATAAGTGTTTAGAACAAGTTCCTACCAAAAGATTCAAATAAAAACCTTAAAAAAAAAGAGACTTTTAGTCAATTTTACATTTATAGAGTTCGTGTGCGTTTTGACAAAAAAAAACTACCATCTTTTGCGTTTGTAAACCTTGAAGTTTACATTTTTTATGTTTCTAAACTCATTTCTAAATAAGTTTGTGCAAGAAAAACCAAAGAAAAAGGTACAAAATTGAATCCTTTATCGTGTTTTATGTGTTTGAGTGTGTTCGGTATTTATCGAGTTAGATGGACAAGAGAGAACTAGATAATCTCACCTAACCATCTTGACATCTTTACGTCTCGACACTTTTACATCTCGACAAACATATCGAGTTTCCAAACCCTAACCTTCTTGACAATCTTTCTAGTTTCAAAACCCTAATCAACTCGAGAAATCTGTCTAGTTCCAAAACCCTTTTCATCTCGACAATATTATCGAGTTAGCAGCCTCAAAATCTAATTCACTTTATCTAGTTAGTGCTTTATCGAGTTTAGGTTATCGAGATAAGGATACTATTGAGTTGAAGTTTATCGACTTAGGAAACTATCGAGTTGAAGTTTATCGAGTTAGGAAACTATCGAGTTAAGGAATATCGAGTTCACATTTTCGAATTATCGACTTATGGTTTTTACTACGATTCATGCTATATTGGTTACCGAGATCAAAACCCTGGAATCCAAACCTTAATTTCCTAAAATATATAATTTGGGTTTCATCTTATCAAATTGGGAATCTCAGCTTTGACACAATACCCTAGCCGATCTCCATAACCATGTCTACCCTCATTCCTTCTATTCGAAACCTTAGTTACCTTATAACATCCTCTTAGTCATTCAGCAAGACCCATATAGTCATTATCTCCTTCTTCATCTAAAGAACCAATATAATCATCATGTATCCAGATTTGTATGGGAGATTGGTCACGATCAATGATTATAAAAAAATCCATCATTGATAAGACGAAATCTACGATTACCATGATGGTTACCCTATGATGCAGGATTTACCGACCAGGTTTTAAATATATAAAGTCTCGTCTACCTAAGGTCTACCTTATGCACTATCAGGGAGTGTACCCGGTCGTGTGAGGTATAGCTAGATGGTAAAGCCGAGGTCGTCCCAAGAGCTAAGGGGCGGAAAATATCTAAGTTTAAATATCACTAAAATAAAAAGGGTTTTATAATGATTGAAATAATTAAACTAAATAAAATAAATAACAAATAAACAAATAACAAGTAAAGGGAAATCAGTAAAAGAAAGTAGTGTTAACCTAATTACTATTCTTGTTATTAACATGACAAGTTTTCTAATAATGCATGCTATCATTTTATCTGGGGGTTTAATTCAGTAGACTCAGATGGTCAAATCGCCTATCCTATCCGACACCTCGCCCTATTCTTCCAAATTGATTGAAAGAGTTCCCTGGCGCGAAGTGCAAGAGTCTTTAAGCACCTCTACTAACTTAGACTAGTCTAGCGGGATGTGTTGTCACTTACACCTCCCCTCTAACTCCTTTAGCACATCTATTTGGTAGGTGATCCTATGGTCAATTCGCACATGTAGAGTAATGGAAGTGTCTACGGTTCATCTTAACCATTACCAAGTCACACCTTCTAATGAAATGCCGGCACGGTCACAACATACATTCCCCTCGAAGGTCTACCAAATATCAATACCTCTAAAGCATAAAGTGTCCTAAGACTAGCTAAGAAAGTATATAAATAAAACAAGTAAAGATGTGCGTAAACTAAATCATATTAATAACAATTTCATAATAAGGCTAGCATCAAGAGGTGTTTAGCCACTCATGTTCATAAATGCAGGAAAACAAGTGTTTAACATAACAAATGTAAACATTGAATTAATACAAATGAATTGAATGAATAAAGTTATGATTATGGCATGAATTCTCCCTTGGAATGGACTTGTATGCTGATAGAACCTCGTTCCTCTTGCTCCCTAAATTCCTCCTGACTTATGTGTGGTGAAAAGTGTGTGTGAAAACTCGGAATTAGGGCTGGTATTTATAGACCCGACTTTAGAGTGTACCCGGTCGTGTGAGGTATAGCTAGATGGTAAAGCCGAGGTCGTCCCAAGAGCTAAGGGGAAAATATCTAAGTTTAAATATCACTAAAATAAAAAGGGTTTTATAATGATTGAAATAATTAAACTAAATAAAATAAATAACAAATAAACAAATAACAAGTAAAGGGAAATCAGTAAAAGAAAGTAGTGTTAACCTAATTACTATTCTTGTTATTAACATGACAAGTTTTCTAATAATGCATCCTATCGTTTTATCTGGGGGTTTAATTCAATAGACTCAGATGGTCAAATCGCCTATCCTATCCGACACCTCGCCCTATTCTTCCAAATTGATTGAAAGAGTTCCCTGGCGCGAAGTGCAAGAGTCTTTAAGCACCTCTACTAACTTAGACTAGTCTAGCGGGATGTGTTGTCACTTACACCTCCCCTCTAACTCCTTTAGCACATCTATTTGGTAGGTGATCCTATGGTCAATTCGCACATGTAGAGTAATGGAAGTGTCTACGGTTCATCTTAACCATTACCAAGTCACACCTTCTAATGAAATGCCGGCACGGTCACAACATACATTCCCCTCGAAGGTCTACCAAATATCAATACCTCTAAAGCATAAAGTGTCCTAAGACTAGCTAAGAAAGTATACAAATAAAACAAGTAAAGATGTGCGTAAAATAAATCATATTAATAACAATTTCATAATAAGGCTAACATCAAGAGGTGTTTAGCCACTCATGTTCATAAATGCAGGAAAACAAGTGTTTAACATAACAAATGTAAACATTGAATTAATACAAATGAATTGAATGAATAAAGTTATGATTATGGCATGAATTCTCCCTTGGAATGGACTTGTATGCTGATAGAACCTCGTTCCTCTTGCTCCCTAAATTCCTCCTGACTTCTGTGTGGTGAAAAGTGTGTGTGAAAACTCGGAATTAGGGCTGGTATTTATAGACCCGATTTTATTGCGGCGTAGCTCTAAGGATGGATACGCCGTAGTGTTCGTTAATATCATCTACGCCGTAGCTTGATCAAATGCTACGGTTGTAGTTTCTTCAGCTGTCACTTCTACGGCGTATGATGCGTAGGTTTTGCAAGCTTGCAATAGGTTTTACTTCTCAAGGGATCTTGAGAAGCTTGCAATCCCCACCAGGCAGTGTACCTGACCGATGTAGTATAGTGAAGTGGCAAGTACCGGGGGATTGATCGTTCTCTCGGGGAATAGTGTCGTTAGGATTGAAAGCTACTCTAATTAGGTCTAAGGGTGAGGGATGATTCTTTTTGTATTTTTATATTTTATGAAAAGCAAGTAAAAATCTCGGGTATTGGAAGAGTGGGCGGAATTAGTTGCTAGCCAACTAACCCAAATAACTACAAATGCAAAGAAAATAAAATAACAAGAAAGTAAATGGTTGTGAAACTTATATGGAGAAAAGTGTGTTTACTTAGATTTCACTACTCCCTAACTATCTTTTACCGGTTAATTAGTTTGTTACAATTGTGTGGATGACGGGTTCTATT
>LBNU01021072.1:82012-96950 GCA_014162995.1 Artemisia annua
TTTATTTATTTATTTATTTATTTATTTATTTTAATATAATTTGCCTTTAAAAAAACATAGAGTCGGTTGAAATGCAGGGAATGGGCAATTATTATTGAAAGTATAATAAGTTAATGCGTGTCTGAATATCTTAAACATAAACTTTAGGGCTACATTGAACAATTTTCTGAAGTTATTATTGCTTCTTGGAGAATTTATGATAGAAATCCTAACTAGAGTTAACTTTGATAGAAAGAAAATCGACTAACACTCGGTCAGATTTCTAGTTTGTGATTAAGACCTCGTTCAACACGGAGGATCACAGTTTTGTTAGGTGCATGGTGGCTAAATCAACATGGCTTGATGTTCTAAAATAGTGGAATACACAACATGACCTTGAAAACCTTTGCTATGGATTCGCACTTGTGAACAGTAGAAGCTTGTCCTCATTCCTCTCCGTCATCTTTGATGCGGTGATTCACTTAACCCTTTGAATCCGTTGCGGTTTAGAGACAAAACAACTTTTGCAACTGCGTACCAAGCAAAAGTCTCAGATATGTATAGCAATTTACTTTTACTTACATCGCCAATAAGATCTGTAGATCTACTCATGACTGGATAAGGTGACTTAACATCCCTTGCGAAAGGAACCTTCAGTTATGTTATTTCTTTTCTTAAGCTCATATGTCAAAACATTATATTGTATGCCTTCCAAGTACTTCAACCCTCATTTTTACAAGCTGAGTCAGCGTTGGGGGTTATGCGCCTATCAACCCGTTAAACTATACCTGGGCATTTTCTTGACATCTATACTAGCAATGCTAATCTAGCCCGATAGTATATAAATACAGTCTCTAGATCTAATTAATTGTAAATAATTAAAAATTGTATATTTTTAGATTTTTTTTTTCTGTTTTTTCTTTTTAGTTTTGAAAGGCAACGCTTTATTTATTTATTTTGCCTTATAACTTTCTACAAGAACGTCCTTGTATAATTAAGTTTCTAATTTGTTTATGTAATGTCTAACCCATGTTCTTTGTAGAATAAGGTTTCCCGTTTAGGTTCAGGTACCACAATGTGGACGGTTTCTTTAAGTCATAATTCTTCAATCAAGATTCCTTGAATAAAAATGATAATATATATTAAAGGAACGTAGTTCAAGTTCAATGAACTCTTAGGCACTATGATTCTATTTTGCCAACTCACTAAAACTGATTTTTTTTTAATGAAAAATGCTATTCTATATGGTTAACAAGCATTAAAAAAATACTAGTTCATGCACATACAATATTTATACATGAATCAAATTTTGTGTAAACATCATGGTACGGGTTTCATATTTTGTGTATTTGTATTACATATAACTCCAGATAACGATCTTTTTATTTATTTATTTTTGTCCAATAAATTCACTTAAACTCTAAAAAATATACAATGAATACTTACCATGTGTCTTTTCTTTATAACCTCATGCTATGGTTTTTTTAAGGGGTTTTCTATGATGTTTGGGGGAGGGTTTCGCTCTGAAATACGCCAGGATATATAGGCCACCTCTAGAACCCAAGGGAACCATTGTGCATGTTACGCAGTCTTTAGGCGGGAACATGCATGTTTTATGGAAAGGAATGTGTCGTCCTGGGCTGATGAACTACCTGAAACTTACCATAGAAAATTCGTTGCCTAGACTAAATGAATTTTTTTAGGTATGCGGTTTGTTGTTTCTTAATAAAGTTAATATTTGTTTATGGAAGCTATAAATAATCTAAATAACAGTTAGTTTCAAAAGAACCGAGTTTTTTTTTAATGCATCACTCATATTGATTTTTTTTTTTTTTTTTTTTGGTAACATAGGTTTCCGACTCGACATTGCGAGCCGACTAATCCCACGGCGACTACCCTTTTANTTTTTTTTTTTTTTTTTTTTTTTTTTTTTTTTTTTTTTTTTTTTTTTTTTTTTTTTTGATGATTGAAGAAAATCACAGGTTGCACGCTACAGATAAATAGTAAAAAATGACACACACATGTTATTATACACATGGGTAGGTTGTTTTCTTGTAGCTAATCTGCATTATGGTTGCTTTTGTAAGATACTAAGTAATGTTTTATTGATCGATTAAGTTACATATGAGATAACATGTGTATTTATATAAAATACATAGCTTTGATAATAAGCAACATAATCAAAACCTTAAACCTAATGGACCCAAACCACTATTTGGTTGGACCAACTAACCTATCTAAGACACCCCCGCAGTTTGAACACGAATTTGGGTACTTAGATCTCATTCGATCCTCGCGTTCCCAAGTAAACTCAGGACTACGCTTCGAATTCCAACACACCTTTACTAATGCTATCTTACCACAGTTTAAACTCTTGACCACTCAGTCCATAATAAAATCTTCGGGAAGTTCATTAAAGATAAATAATCAAGTCAGAAAGACTTCCGAGCTCAAGAAAAGATCAAGTGTTGATGATGTGAATGAAAGTCACATGTGAAGTTTGTTATGAAATATATTTTTCTTCTTCAACTTAAGGTTCAAGAGAGACACCATAGGTTTAAGTTCAAACCAAAGGTTCAATGCAAATACTAAAATCTCAAGTTAAAACCAACAAACTGGAACATATGTTGAAAGTAACTTTCTTTTTTTCTTCTTCTATCATCTTCTTTGTTGTTTGGTTGAACGTAGGCATTATTGTATTTGACGGCATAGTTGTTTATTGCTTGCGACTTCCTCCCTTTGCGTGACATTTTCTTTATGTCATGGCTTGCTTTGCCTTTAGGTAGGATCAGCAATTTTGCGACCAACTATTTGCGAAAAACGACAATGATATCAACAACGAAAAAAAATTGATGAGGAAGAAAAAAATATGGTTGGTTGAAGAAAACTTAACATTTTTTTTTTGTGTGTTTTGACGGCTAAGGTTTAGGGTTTATACATTGAATATGAAAAACAAAAACCTAATAAAAATAAAAACAAAGCGAACGTAACTAGGATCCTTCCGAATCATCGGCGACTAGCTGATAACCAGAGGATAGCAAATTTTGTAGGTGGATCTTACCTAAAGCTCGGATATCATGTAAGATAGTAAATATAGTTTTATTTATTGAATGAGTCACATATGAGATAACATGTATATTTATACTAAATACATAGGTTTGATAATAATAACATAATTCAAACCCTAAACTCGATGGACCCTAACCACTATTTGATTTGGGCCAACTAACCTATCTCACATCTTTGATATTTGTACTATGTCATCCGTTGCGTCTTAATATTGGCATCACAAAAATTTATCCCAGCATTTTATTTCGTTTATCAATCACACACAATAATCCACAATTTGTTAAGGGATAATGATTTCTAAATGTATCTAACTTGCCACGTTTTACTGAGTTATGTATGGAACTTTTAATTTTGCTATCTTGGAGTATAAACTTACTAATCTTTGCAAATTTGTGTACTAACGGGGTGATTAAGGCTTTTTCCGTTTTTTCATGCCATGTTGGCATCCACGTTTGCAGCCACGCTGTCGTTAATTTTGTCTTTTTCTCTAACGTTGTAATTTTACCCCTTTTATCGCAAACACCATTAAAAACACACACCCAAATCCAAAAAACACACACAAATCACATATCCGATTACTGCATAACATTCAAATCCAAACCTAGACACACACACACAAATCCTTCATGGCCGAATACGCTCCAGGAACACAAAGAGTGACACATACATATGTTCGACCCTACTGTGGATGTGGGCTTCCAATGACTGTGAAAACGGCATGGACAAAGGAGAATCCTGGGAAAAGATTTATTGCTTGTCCCATATTTGTAAGCCCTAATTGAACATGTATTTCAATTTATTTCTTAGCCCTAATTTGTATATCTATTTTTATTACAGGAGAAGTATAAGAAGTGTGGTTATTATGAATTTTTTGATGATGATTTACCCAGTGACTATTATAGGGAGTTGTTGTATGATGAGCATCAAAAGGTCAAAAGAGGGAATCTAGGGAATGAAATGCAAGAGGACATTGAAGTTCTAACAATGGAGAAGAATCAATTGGTCCATGAATTGACTTGCACAAAGTGAAAGTTGCAATTGTATGATAGGTTGTTTCGTATTTTGATTAGGATTTTAATCATCATTTGTGTTGTGTTTGGAATGAAAGTGGGAAGCTGATTTAGGTGCATGAACACTAGCAGTTAGGTTAATAGTTCTAATTTAGTAGTTAGGTTATGTTGTAATTTGACTTCATAAAGTCAATATTTTGTAATGCAATGAAAAATTTGTAATTTTCCATGGTATAAACATTTGCAGTTGCTTGTTTCCAGTTTATGCAGTATGTATTTTTCATGCTTAACATATATAGGTTAAAAGTTGACTTTACAAAGTCAAAGTTTTATTCAGTGGCATTGTAGCCAAATAGAAAGCACATACATTGGAATTACATAACAGATGGCTAACCCATTTTCTTTTCCCCCTTCCCTCCTTCACATTCTTTGGGAATTTTGGGAGTCCATGGTTTGATACCATGCTCTGCACAAGTTTTAGCATTTGGGAGGCCTAAAACCTTACCCCTTGCTTTGAATGCTACTTTTTCATCAAATAGTTCAGGAACACTCTGTTTTGGATTTTTTTTCTTCTTAGCAGTCTCCTTTGTGAAGGATGTACCAGTACGGCAGTACCACCATAGCCAATTGGAAAGTAGTCATTCCATGTTGGTCCCAATTCCCATCCTGAAGAAGTTTCACTTGATTCATTTGAGTCACTGGAAATGCATATGACCTCTGAACAAAAAAAAATAAAAAAAAAAAAAAAAAAAAAAAAAAAAAAAAAAAAAAAAAAAAAAAAAAAAAAAAATCCTTAAATAAAGCATTAAATTACAACAAAATTTAAAAACATTGTTGGGAAAGACAGTTAAGATGGCTAAACATTTCTTCTTGGAACCCATTTGTTTGGTATTTGCTGCAAACTACAATGTTAGGTGGTGCTTTGTGTTTGTAAAGTGTATCCATTTATAGATGTCATTTTTATGGTAGGTAAGCGTTTCAACATCCCTAAACTCAATGCAAAAATGGTCAAAGTGTAATTGTCCAATTCAATGCAAAAGCCTATACACAAATAGTGTATAGATTCCAAATGTGTAGGCATGTGAGTTTCAAAGTAGCATGCAACTGTCAAACTAATATGCAGTAATATAAAGTAGAAAAAAACAGTACTTTGGCCACATTTAACAACATATAATGAACATGACTATCATAGTCATTGTAATGCATTAGCATAAAAAAGTTGACTTTTAAAAAGTCAAAGTACATCCGTGACAATACTACTACATAGATAAATCAATTTCCCAAATTAATAAACAAAACATGGCAATTTTAAGTTAATTATCATCCTAAGAAAGTTAACGATGAGTGTGTAAATACTCATCATTTTTATCGTATTTTAACTGCCAAAACACGTGAAAACACTCGGAAATACAACAAAATACTGAAAATATCCCAAAGATCGTGTTTTATATGTTTTAGATGCAAAATGATTAAAAACAAATGAAAATCATACAAAGTTTGCATAATTGGCAGTTTCAGTCCCCCAACTTTCAAAACTTGACAAAATCAGTCCCTGAGCATTTATTTTGGAAAGAAAAGTCAAACCAAATTCTTAAAAGTCAAAATTTATCAAAAATGATCTTTGGGTGAAAAGCTTTCAAAAAGTTACAAGTTTAATCCCTGAAGTTTCACAATTGGCAAGTTTGGTCCCTGAACTTTCAGAATTGGCAGAAATGGCCCCTGGTGGAATATGGTGGAGGGAAAATGCAACTTTGGTCCTTGAAAAGTCACAAGTTGTCAAATTTGGTCCTTGGTTGTAAGGTTTGAAGAAATTGCAGTTTGGTCCCTGTAGTTTGGAATTTGGCAAAATTGGTCCCCGGGAAATTTAAAGATGAAAAAAAAATGTTAAAAGTGACCTTGGGAAATCAAGACTTGGCAAATATGACCCTTGTAAGTGGATTTGAAGATATGGCAGAAGTGGTCCCTTAAATTTCAGAATGTACATGAATGGTCCTTATGTTTAAAATATACAAAACCAAATGGACCCCTTTGTATATATCTAACCCAACATCCCCTAAACCCCTTAAACCCAAAAGCCCAACTTAACCCTTAGCCCAATACCCATACCCTGTTAGACATACAATTCCCTATCCATGAGACGCTTATTAAGACCAAAGTTTCACTCCTATATGTTGTAAAAAATTTAAATTTGGCGCTAAAATTGCCCTAACAAATATTTCTCTCGGTTTTATTACACATCTACCATTAAACAAATAAAAATCAAGTGCAATTGCATTCTCTAAGGTGTCTTCATTTACCCCCTTACACTTAAGCCGAACATTGTCCCCAATGTTCAATAAAAAGATGTAAAAGTAAAGAAAATGAAAGAATGAAACAAATACTCCCCTGATTCGTTTGGTGTGGATGGTGTGGTAACATGGTTAGATCTTCTTCCAAGATGATGTAAAAGCTTCAAGATTAAAGCAGCGCCAAAAGCTTGATTCCATGTTCATCTTCTTGTCCAATATAACCTGTTAAACCTGAGAAGACAATCTAGGCAAACCTTGCGTAAAATCGGCGGTAAAATCTATATAAGGATACTAGCTTCATAACCCGCCGGATCGGCGGGTTAGCTTTATAATATTACTTGACGAAATTTAACTGGATGTAAATAAATAATTAATAACGGCAAATATCTTAAACACAAAAAATAGAAACAAAAAAGAAAGTGTTTTTGTATTATACTCTATCTTAAAAGAACAATGAATTTTATGAGAAAAAATAAAATCACAATAAGGCATAACCTTTAACAAATTTCCTTATCAATTATACGAACTTTCCATTGTTTTTCACTAAATATGAGCATGAAAACCTTAGTAAACTACAAATGAGCCATGAATAATGAAATAGTTAACCATCTCATTATTGCCGTGCTTAGCTAACTACTATCTCACTATCACAACAATTCAGTTTCAATAAATATGAGTATTGTTGTGGCATCCATGAACTAATAGTAGTTCAGTAAACACTTTAACCAAAAAAAGGCACATGCTATAAACTTATGCCATCCATCCAAACAACCTTTGAGTTAAAACCCATATATTAAAACCACTCATATAACCTGAACTTCTCTTAGAAAAAATATAACCCGAATCTTTAAGCATTGGTACTTTTTTCCACTTTGAGTATGAAATTTCAAACATGTTTGCTGAAACATTTTTTTCTAAATGGATAAAACAAATTTATAAATATTGAATGCACCAACAATTTCACATAGATACCATCTCTAAATGTATGCTTAATCCACAACTAACTTGAATAACATGTAATCCCACAGCTGTACAGGAGGTGCTGGTGTAAAGCAGCGCACAACGATCCCAAGTTCTCATCCATTTGTGCACATATACAAAAATAGAATCTTAAATCAGAAGTCGTTACTAAAATCGCAACTTTTGATCATAAACTGAAGAACAAAAATAAATAAATAAATAAATAAATAAATAAATAAATAAATAAATAAATAAAAACTACTTGCCTTAATTTTTTGCAGAAAAATGAAAGAAAAGAAGGATCTCCAACTGAAGTTCTTAAAAAAGGCCCGGTCAAAATACCATTAGAATTCACTGCCATGCCAAACACACCCCAATTCGAGACCAGAACAAAGAATGTAATTTGCTTTCGTCTAAAAATGTGGTAAGAACTTTTTATTTCTCTCGACAGTAGTAGAACCGTGTAATCCTAGCTTGAGATTTCAATGGTGATGTGGTTCCAGCTGTCACAAACACCAGATAAGCACCCAGCTGCAATTTTTCCACATGAACACGTTATTCTATGAAAGGGTAATTGAGCGAAAGGGTAAAAAAGTAAACGAAAGTTGGGGACAAAAGTAAACGAAAGGGTAATTGAGCGTCTTTTAGCCCATTTGACCCGTTTATGTTTTAAGTTAATCTTTTTTTATTTGACCCATTTGAGATAAAAACATAACTCGATTCAACCCATTTATTTCTAAATGCGTCTAAACTACCACTCTTTGATTATGTTTACCTCACTTGGTAATAAAAGCCTTCGAAAACATTTTACACATGCTATAATAAACAGACGTTATAAGTTCATAAGTAACTAACTATGCACATATCACCAACTGTTTTTATAGTAATCTAACAAAGGAGTCAACTTTTATAAAAATTAAGGTACTTGAAACTTTGGGCCATTCTATCCAACATAAATTGCCCCTAAGGAGCTTATTGCACCATGTACGGCCTAAAATCGAGCTTATAGAAAACACATCATATTATAACGCAATAAAGTCCTTCCTACTAAATCCAGCTACCTGGACCATAAGCTTCAAATTCTCACAATAAGCACATTAATTTACGGCATTACGAACATTACTGTTCCATCAATCTCACAACCTCAGCACAATCATACATAAACAAAATGCAGATGCAATTTCGCGGATTACCTTTTCATAAGGACTACGCCGTGGAAATACTATTAACGAACAAAAACAAATGATCAGCTTGACAAAAAAAAAATTAATGGAATATTGTTTGGATTTGCATATGCTACAACTAACTGAACTGAAATTCATATAAACGAATCTTTAAACAATAAATAAAATATGTACAATTGTTTAAAGCTTTTTAGGTTTGAATTTAAGGATAAAAAATGAAAACTTACTGTCATCTTAAAATATCTTCTCCCCCAATCCATTGCCTCCTTCCATCAAAATCTGTGACAACTTTCCCAGATGAACTGAGAATGCCTTGGTGAGGCCATGGATAGCTTGGACATTCTAGACCATGTTCAGCCTCATCAGCAGATGCAATAGTTGTAAAGCTCAAAAGCCCAGAAACACCTGCTCCAAGAAGTGCAACACCTGCTCCAAGAAGTGCAATTGCCCTTAGGGATTTCATGCCAGCAGATCTAGATGCATCTTGATCCTTTTTCGAAAGAGATGACAAAACTGGAGGGGCCTAACATATAACTCATGCTTTTAACTTGAAGGCGACTATGCTTATTTCACTAATTATGACTAACATACAACTCACTTTGCTTATTTCAGGGCCTAACATACACAACTCATCCAAATTTGACTATGCTTTTATTTCACATCCAACTTACATTATGCCTAACATACAATTCACTTTTTATATGTGCAGAAATTTGATTATGCCTAAAAGCACTAAAATTTAACTATGCCTAACATCCAAAGGCACTAAAATTTGACTATGCATAGTTCCATGTTACTCTTTAGATGTTAATAATCTTTGAATCAATATTAGGAAACAGCTTTAATTGATCCCTAAAGCAATAATATTGATAGAAATCATTACAAATTGCAAAACAAAATTGACAATTCATTACCTGGTCAAAATCATATGAGCTCATAATTCATGATACTGGATGCGTTCAGATGGATAGAATAGAGAATTATCAAAGCTTCACAATAACTTCCCACTGAAATCGCTGGCTTCTCTGAAAATCATTATTTAAGGTTTCATTCAAAATACCTGCTATAAATTAAAGGTTCAACTTGATCATAAAACCCTAAAATTTCATTCAAATACCCTAAATCAGTCGTTTGTCAATTATTAAATACTAAATAGAGGAAATAAATTCGTAAACAAAATCATAGCAAACTAACGATTCAAATTAATTCTAAAATTTATTTGATTGTTACCTGGTTTATCGACATGGTACCCAAAATCATCTTAATCGAACCTGAGAAAATTGAAAACCTGAGAAAATTGAAAATCAATAGAGAAGATGATGTTTATGATCAGTGTTTTATGATCATAAATCACATAAATGAATTTTTAAGCAATCGATAGGAAATAGTTATTAGAATTAAAGCCGTACCTTGGATCAATTGAAAACCCTTGCAATGAAGAATTATCTATAACTCAAAATTAGTTTATATATGAAAAAATAGGTGAAATGAGGAATCAGAATGATTACCTTCGGTATTTAAATTAGGGTTTAGGAATTTGAATTGATTTGAATGATAAAATTGTAATCAATTCAAAATTAGAGAGTGAAATCAGGAAACCGAAATTAATGTGATATGATTTTCAAATGTATAAGTGATTGAAGTGATTAATTGTGAGAAGAATAAGGAAACCGTATATCAACATAAAAGCGGATGCAGAGAAACAGGGGGCGGGGAATTGTTTTGTGTGTTGAAACTGAAGTGAAAGTCAAAGAATTAGATATATGTAACACCTACTTTAATGGCTTATGAATTTTGTTTTTCAAATAGTTTCACAAAAACCACTTTGGCATAGTGGTTGGAGTGTTGGTTGTTTACATGGGACACCGGGTTTCGATTCTCACTTGTGCCAAAATTTTTAACAAAATTCCAGAAATCTGATGGATTTGTGAGTGCTGACTGGACATATCATGGTGATGAGTAGGCATTAAATTGTGATGACTGGGTATAGGACATGATGAGTCATCATTATGTGCTTCATGTACAATCTTCAAAGCATCAAGTGCAACTCATATGTAGCCTCTTATATATATAAAGATAATGCTTGTGGAATGAATGTTTGCAGATTCCTGGAGTTAAAGATTCAGTAAATTTTCATAATCCCGACAGAAAAACAAAACTTGCATAATTTTCTGTAATTAATGCCTAACGCCGTCAGGTTTTAAGGCCTGATGCCGTCAGAATTGATCTAACAGAATTTTTGTGTTTAGTTTCTGGAAAATTTCTGGAAAAACCAATACCTTAATTCCTGGAATCCTGCAAAATTTCATTATGACTCGATACAAGCATTTGACTCAAACAAATACTAATATGTATGTTCATTTAATATTGTTATGATTCATGTTCAATTCGTTCTTATAAAACAACTTTAGATTTCCCTTACACTTATCCTTTGCAAAATACCTTTATATGTAGTTAAGACGAAGTTAAAAACAAAATAAAGCATTTTCGCAATTTAGTTTGAAGCATGAATCATAAACAATAAAAATAAAACATACATACGGAAACAAATAAAAACAAACAAACAAAGCAAATAAAGCTTGGGTTGCCTCCCAAGAAGCGCTTTTCTTTATTAACGAGTCTTGTAGCTAGACTCAAAGTCACGGTCACCTAGTGTCACTGATGCTCACGTACCCAAGTGTGAGCCACCTAATCGTTGCCTCATCTCTCTTATAGTCATCACTTAGCTCTAAACATCCGTGATAATATCTCTTATTCTTTTTGTGGGGATATTTGAGCCCTTTTCTTATGTCCTTCTCACTCAACATATCGCGAGGGGGAAGCCTATTACATCCCTCAATAGAAAAATCGTTAAACCTAGGGTGTGCACGAGGCATTTGATAAACAAAATCCTCGTCCCCATCTAAAAATGTAATTAACCCTTCCATGAGTTTTTCGTCTAATTTGGTTAACCTTTTGAAGGGTTTCCCAAACACAACCTGGGTTAAGTCACTATCAACAAATTCTCCTAGATTCTCCATAATCATAAAATCAACTAAATAAACAAAGCTTCCAACAAACACATGCAATGTTTTAGTTCTAGCAACAATATTATCTCCTTGTTACTCTAACTCATTCACTGTTAGCATCAAAGAAATATAAAGAAGTGATGGTCATTCTCATACGTGTAACTTCATAATGTGTCGTAGAATATAGTCAATAGAATAGTCAATGGACTTATGGTTTGGACTAATCTAATAGGTTAGTATTACAAGTTAAATCATAATATGTAAAAGTCCAATCCAAGCCCAAGCCCAATGAAAGCCCATCTAGTCCAAAGATGGAAGTATAAAAGGCACCTTACCTCTCATTTGTAGTGTGTGCTTGTGTGTGTAAGTGTGTGTTTTATATAGAAAAGCTCTCTTCATCTTATTACTTTTTCTCTCTAGAAAACACATACATATATTCATCAAGTCACCAATTCTCATCCATATAAGTGTGATAAAGTTGATAGATCCAAGGTCTTACAAGTGGTATCAATCGCCTAACAAAGATTTAGGAGTGTTTTTGTGTGTGTTTTTTTCGTATTTCTTAAGCCACTATCACGTTAATCTTAAAAAGTTTGTATCTTTATTGTTTTTTTTTGTGTTTTTAACACTCTTTTGCTTTAAAATTGTGTTCTAAACATTTTCGAACAAAAAAGTTTCAATCTTTCAAAGTTCATAGCTTAAAAAAATTCGATTTAGTTCTTGTACTTGTTTTCGAAAAAAAAAATTTTCATAAAAAATTATCAAGTTTTCAACTTTCTTGAAGTTTAGGTGTTTTTACGCATAGAAGTACAAATTTCTTGGATTAAAAATGTGTTTTGAGTGTGCTTTTTGCTAAATCTAAACTCGACCAAAATTTGTACTACTTATCGAGAACCATAGACCCTAATCTATCGAGATCTTCATACGTTGTTCTTCAGGTGCTTTGGTGGATTACTCAGTGGTTTCTATCTTGTATAAGTTAGAAATACCACTTCGACTTTGGATAACTATCTAAATTGTATAATCTAGATAAGTTCTTGAATTATTTCGATAAGTGAAAAGTTATCGAGAACCTTTGCTGAATTTTATCGAAAACTTTGCAAATTTATCGAGATCACTTGCCAAAAGTTATCGAGAACCTTTGCAAATTTATCGAGAAACTACCATCAAAAGTTATCGAGAACCTTTATTGCATTTTATCGAGAACAGTTACAAACGTTATCGAGAACTTGGAGTTTATCGAGAACTTAGATCATTTATCGAGAACTTGCATAATTTATCGAGAACTTGGGTTATTTGTCGAGAACTTGAGAATTTGGTTGATTTTCGACGACTAAACTTCAAACGGCTATAACTTTTGATCCGCAACTCTGTTTTTGACGAAATACCTGTCAAAACGACCGTGAGATCGAGAAGAACAGCACGCTGATTGATTAATCGATTCAGGCGAAGTTTCGAGGCCTAAATCATCTCAAAGAAGAAGTTATTGAGGTTTTAAGTTTTTAGAACCGATTTTCACCACAAATTCAACACCAAACTCAACTCCTATTTCGTTGGAACGATCCTAAATCAACTTCATCAATCAGAACTTAATCAATGGCAACTCAACAAGACATTCATGCCTCCGGTGCTGAAAACCGACCTCCCATGCTTTCAAAGGGTGGTTATTCACAATGGGCTAGTAGAATGCTACGCTATCTTAAGAGCAAAACGAATGGAAATCTTCTGGTTAATTCTGTTTTGCACGGTCCTTTCAAACCAAGAGAAATACTAGACCCTGGTGATCCGAATGGAACCCCCCCAGTACCACCTTTCCACAGACTTCAGAATGAGACTGACTACACCGAAGAAGATCGACAACAAATCATTGCTGATGATCAAGCATTTCACCTTGTTGTTCTTGGTCTACCAGAATCGACTTATGCTACAGTGGATAGTGAAGAAAGTGCTCATGCAGTCTGGGAAAGAGTTAAGAAGCTTATGTATGGAACGGATATCGGGAAACAAGAAATGGAAACACAATTGCTTAAGGAACTTCGCAAGTTCACTTCAATTCCTGGTGAATCCATAGAGTCGTATTATCTCAGATTCTGCAAGATCATGAATGATTTGTCAAGGCACAACCTCACTCAGACAAACATTGCTAACAACACAGTCTTTCTGAATGAGCTACAACCAGAATGGGGAAGATACGTCACCATTGTTTATCAGACGAAGAATTTGCATGATGTTACTTATGATCAGTTGTACGATTTCTTGAAGCAGAATCAGGCAGAGGCAAATGAAGTGAGAGCTGAGATGCTTGCTAAGAAACATGATCCTCTAGCACTTATTGCTAATACACCATCACCTTCATCAGTGAACACACCATATCAACCATCATCATCATCTTCCACTCACAACTACATGCAACAACAATACATTCCACAACAAACTGCTGCAATCCCACAACAACAATTCTACCCACAACAACAACAACAAGTCATTCCACAACAACCATATCCATACTTCCCAGAACCAGAGTTCACTGACAGTGATGATTCTACTGATGCTTTGACACAAGCACTTGCTTTTCTGACAAAAGCAGTCCAAGGACGCTATTCCACACCAACCAACAACAACCAACGAATTTCAACGAACACTCGTAACAGGCAGATTGTGCAACCGAGTTTCAACATGGGCAATGTCGGGCCAATGGTTGGAGGTATGAGGAATCAACAAGGATATGCTCCGGGCTATGACATGGGTAATCAGAATAGGCAGAATCAGATGGGTCAGTATGTCAGGAATCAGATGGGGCAAATTGTTGGTAATCAGAGGGGTCAGAATGTTGGTATTCAGGGTAATCAGTTTGGCAATGGTGGGAATCAGGGTAATCAGAATGCAAATGTTGCAGCACAAGTTGGTGGGAATTATGGAAATGTGAATGGGAATCAGGAGAATATGATTAAGTGTTTCAGTTGCCAAGGTGTCGGTCATATGGCGAGGAACTGTCCTACTAAGCCTCAAAGGAAGACTTCAGAATACCTGCAGAAAGCATTGATGCTAATACAAAAGGAAGAGGCAGGATTCGAGTTGAACGCCGAGGAGCATGATTTCATAGCACTGATGGATGACATGGAGGACAGAGAGGAAGTGAATGCAAATTGCATATTTATGGCTAATCTTCAGGAAGCTAAGTATGATACAGATTCTGAGACACCTCCTGTTTATGATGCCAATGAACTTTCTGAGGTACACAACTGCGATCTTGACAACAATAATGATATATTTGATATGTCTTTTCATGAAAAATAGCATTCTGAGACACAAGAACCTATTTATGATACATATCAGGATACGCCGAATAGTAGCAATATTGATTCGACAAATCCCGATATGAATCATAATGGAGGCTCAGTTTCACAGCATGCTGAGACTGATGAGGAAACACGTGCTTT
>LBNU01021072.1:97337-115759 GCA_014162995.1 Artemisia annua
TAGAAGAACACCATAGGAATTTATCGCTTTCTAATAAGAGACATATTTCATCTGAATGTAATGTCAAACGTACTGTTTCTAATGCATGTAATGACTCTGTTTGTTTAATATGCAAGAAATGTTTAATTAATGATGTTCATGATGAATGTGTTTCTAAGTATGTGAATGTGATGCTTGAACATAATGCTGCTTTAGATAAATCTAGTGCGAGATATAGATATTTTGGTACACTAATAAAAAAGATTAGGTATCCCACTAGTAACAAAATGCCTAAAGATTATCTTAAGTACTGTGCATGGAAACCAACGGGTAGAGAATTCACTCTTAAGAATGGTAAATTGATAGTGGTTCAATTTAAACAACCAGAAACCTTCTATGAGTGTGATAATGCTTTTACCTCTAACCCCATGGAACCTAATTCTAAACGGTTTCCAAATACAAAATCTTCTGTTCTACGTAGTTTATCGAAATTTGTCTTTGGATCGTCGACTCGGGTTGCTCCAAGCACATGACCGGGAATTTGAAGCTGCTGATCAACTTTGTTTGGAAGTTCATGGGAACTGTACGTTTTGGAAATGATCACATTGCAGCTATTTCGGGTTATGGAGATCTTCAGTTTGGAAATTACTTAATCACTCGGGTTTACTATGTCGAAGGGTTGGGACACAACTTGTTTTCAGTCGGGCAGTTTTGTGATGCAGATTTAGAGGTTGCTTTTAGAAGAAACACGGTTTTTGTTCGAAATTTGGTTGGAAAAGATCTTTTAATCGGAAATCGCGACACTAACCTTTATGCTATCGACATCAATCAAATGGCCTCTACATCACCAATTTGTCTTATGACAAGAGCATCAGAAACAAAGTCTTGGTTGTGGCATCGACGTTTATCCCATCTCAATTTCGACACGATCAACAAATTGGCCAAAGACAACATCGTCAACGGACTCCCAAAGCTCAAATACACCAAAGAACACTTATGTCCATCTTGCGAACAAGGTAAGAGCAAAAGAGCAACATACAAACCAAAAACCGTACCTAGTTCGGAAGCAAGGTTACACTTGTTACACATGGACTTATGTGGCCCGATGAGAGTTGAAAGTATCAATGGGAAGAAGTATATTCTTGTTATCGTCGATGATTATTCAAGATATACATGGGTGAAGTTTTTGAGATCAAAAGATGAAGCACCTAGCACCATCATCACCTTTCTGAAGCGTATTCAAGTTCTACTTCAAGCTCCAGTAAGGATTGTAAGAACATATAACGGCACAGAATTCACAAATCAGGAGTTAAAAACGTATTTTGAAGATGTTGGAATTACACATCAAACATCAGTTGTTAGAACTCCACAGCAGAACGGGGTAGTTGAAAGAAGAAATAGAACTCTTGTGGAAGCTGCTCGTACTATGCTGATTTATTCTAGTGCACCGCTATTCTTATGGGCTGATGCTGTCGCTACTGCATGTTTCACTCAAAACCGATCCTTAAACCATCCCAGATTCAACAAAACACCTTATGAGCTAATCAACGGTCGAAAACCAGATATCTCTTATCTTCACGTGTTTGGCGCTTTGTGCTATCCGACGAACGACAGAGAAGATCTTGGTAAATTGAAAGCTAAGGGTGATATTGGAATCTTCATTGGTTACTCAGAAAATTCGAGGGCATTCAGGGTGTATGTTAGAAAAACTAAGAAGATAATGGAGATGATGAATGTGAAATTTGACGAGATTTCACAAATGGCTTCTGAGAGACTCACTCTAGAACCCGCGCTTAATCCAATGGCTTCTAATCATTCCGGATTAGGACCCGAACCTAATAGAAAGACTTCTGGACATATCAGTTCAGGACTCGTACCTAATGGAGCTCAGTCAACTATACCAGATAAACCAACAAATCAAGAACTGGAAAATTTCTTCGAGTTAATGTTTGATGAATACTATGGTGGAACTTCGACAAATGCATCTTCACATCATTCCGCTGCACCCGCTCAACATCAACAACCACCACCACCACAAACACAAGATGCATCAACAACCGTCGAAACTCAAGCACCAACTCCCTCAACATCATCATCAACATCTACTCCAGCATCTCCAGTGATTGAAATTGTTCTACCAAGAGTTGATGAGCAAAACCAAAATTCAACTTTTCAAGGAGAATCTTCACAACAAAATGCTACGTTAGACGAAGAAGAAGAAGTTTTTGAAAACCCGTTTGCTTCTGAATCTGAATCATCTTCTTCGAGGTTACATGAACCATCTAACACGCATATGTTGAATTCAAGGTACCCTTCTACACTCAAATGGACTAAAGACCATCCAATCGAACATGTCATTGGTGAACCATCCAGGCCAGTTCAGACGAGGAGACAACTTGCCACCGATCTCGAATTATGTATCTACATCTGTGCTTTAAGTTTGAAAGAACCTAAGAACATTCGAGAGGCAATGGCAGAATACCCGTGGATTGAAGCGATGCAGGATGAAATTCTTTCATACAATTTACACGATTGTTGGGAACTTGTACCTAGACCACTTGAGAAACGTGTTTTTGATCTTAAATGGTTGTGGAAGAATAAATTGGATGAAGAAATAACTGTAATCCGCAACAAAGCTCGTCTCGTGGCTAAAGGATATCCGCAAGAAGAAGGGATAGATTTCGAAGAATCATTCGCGCCCGTTGCTAGACTTGAAGCAGTCAGGATTTTCTTAGCTTATGCCGCTCACAAAAACATCACCGTCTATTAGATGGACATTAAGACTGCGTTCTTGAATGGAACTTTGAAAGAAGAAGTGTATGTGACGCAGCCAGAGGGATTCGTCGACAAAGAACATCCAGACTACGTCTACAGGCTTAATAAAGCCGTTTATGGTTTGAAACAGGCTCCAAGGGCGTGGTATGACGAACTGTCTTCTTTCTTGCTGAAAAAAAATTTCACCACAGGAACGGTTGATAAAACTTTGTTTACTAAAAAACACAAAGATGACATCTTAATTGTTCAAATTTATGTCGATGACATCATCTTTGGATCAACCAATCCTAATCTTTCAAAACAATTTGAAAATCTCATGAAAAGCAAATTTCAAATGTCCATGATGGGGGAACTAAAATTCTTTCTTGGTTTACAAGTACATCAGTCCCCTAGTGGTATTTTTATCAATCAAGCTAAATATACAATTGAGATTTTAAAGAAACATGGCATGGAAGATTGTGACTCTGTTGGTACTCCAATGGTCACTTCACCGAAAATTGGTGCTGATTTATTCGGGAAACCCATAGATCCGAAGAAATATCGGAGTATGATTGGTTCTCTCATGTACTTAACTGCTAGTCGACCAGATATTCAATTTGCTGTTTGTCTCTTAGCACGGTTTCAGGCAAAGCCTACCGAACTTCACCTCAAAGAGGTTAAACGGATCTTTCGGTATCTTCGAAGAACCATTAACATGGGACTTTGGTATCCGAAGGATTCGGGGTTTAATCTAACAGCATTTTCAGATGCCGACCATGCAGGTGATCAAGTTACAGCAAAAAGTACATCAGGCGGAGCACAATTTTTGGGTGAAAAACTGGTCAGCTGGTCGTCTAAGAAACAGGATTGCACTACACTGTCAACCGCGGAAGCCGAGTATGTGTCTCTATCTGCGTGTTGTGCCCAAGTTCTTTGGATGCGGACACAGCTCACAGATTATGGTTTTCATTTCGACCGCATACCTATGTATTGTGACTCGAAAAGTGCCATAGCCATCTCGTGCAACCCCGTGCATCATTCTAAGACGAAGCATATTAGAGTCCGCTACCACTTCATAAAAGAGCACGTAGAAGAGGGTACAGTTGAAATTCATTTCGTGAAGACGGATTACCAACTTGCCGATCTATTTACTAAAGCCCTTCCAAAAGAAAGGTTTGACGAATTAGTTCGACGAATTGGCATGCGAAGCCTAACCCCTGAGGAGTTAGAACGTCTTCTCGAATCTTCTTGAAAAACATTTTCAAAACCGCTTCGCTGTAAATATTTTTGAAAAAAAAAAATACAAAATTTGAAAAACCAACAAAAACAAAATAAAAAATAGAAAATTTTCAAAAACACAAAAACAATATAAAATCTAAAAATCCAAAAATATTCTTCTCACGACATGTCTCTCGTATAATCGATATTATGTACGTTTCTAGAAATGCCTTTCAAAAATGACACGGATATGTACATATGCTTGAGCGAGAGTTCATTTAAATGTTTTCTAAAACATGTCGTTTCTCTAAATTTTTCTTCACAATGGCTTTCGTATACTTCAGTACGAAACCCGAGCTTAATTGATGACTTCTTAGTATTTCAACTAAGAACTCGTTTTTCAAAGAAAGGAAAGTGCTTAATTAAAAACAAAGGTTTCAAAAACTTTTTAAGCACTTAGCCTCAAAACAAAATGACTTGTGTACATTTCAGTACATAACTCGTATTTCAAAGAAAAAACTCCCTCTAAATCCATTAAAATTGATTTTAAACTTTATGTTTAAACAATATGCTTTCTTTGAGGGGGAGTATAAAAATCAAAAAGAAAATGTTCCAATTTCATGCGAAAAAGTCCGTCTTTCTCTCCAAATGCTTTTATTTAATCAGTTGATATCAAAAATATCACGGTATGCTATTTTTGAGGGGGAGAAGACGTGATTAAATGTGATCAAAAATGTTCAAAAGTTGTGGCAGAATCTCGAGCTCGTAAGTAAAGACATAAAAGTCTTATACTAGACTCAGAATTGACTCTCGAATTGACGAAACAAAATGTTAGTATTCGAAAGGATTTATCCAAGTAGAAAAGTACCATTTCGAGAAACTCTTAATTAGATGTTTACCATGACGGGTCTAACTTCCTTTTTAGGAATGTTAACAACATCAAGTTAGTTATTAGGGCTAGTTGTCACCTAAAAGCTGATAATGGATCCCTTTAACTAAGCAACGTAAACGTGTCCCTCGGGTATATGTCTATTAAGAGTGGATCAATTCAAAAAGTGCCAACTCTACCCAACATGTGCAAATTTATCTTAACATATCATGAGCACATGTGAAGGGGGAGTATTTCAAAAAATTGCAAAACTCTCAATGTGTCAACAAAATGTGTTTTATAATCATAAACACTTTGAGAGATTTTTAAACAAATGGTTTATGGCAACAATAGGACAGTCATGGTGATATAAGGTGACTAAGGTTAGGAAAAACCTTCCTATGATCCGCCAGAGCCGGAGGGATCTACCCAAGGATAATTCCAATAGATTAGAATTAGAAGTCCTTAGGTATGATATGAAAAAAGGAGTAAAGAATAAAAGGAGAAAGAAGGGGTTGAAGAATTAAAAAGAAAAGTAATGAAAAGGGTGAAAAGAAATAGCCCTCCATATGTTCAACCTTAGGGCAGACACCGGGTTCAACTCATATGCTACTGGTTGTTACTAAGGTAACACCGGTATTGAATACAAGACGTCATGGACCCAGTGACGCACTGCACTTAAACCTTCTAGCCACTCGGGTATCTCTCAAAAGATACTTGTTTCATTCTCACGGGGAACCATTGTAATCTATCGACCCGTCTCTTAGAGATGGTTGATATTGAAAAGGAGGCGCTCTGCTCCATGCCTCCGCATAGGAAACCAAATGTGCACTTATTGAGTCTAGAGCCCCGAGATTCATCATAAGATCTCTTAGGAACACTTAATATTCTTACATTGGTGATTCTACATCAATGGACACCAGATGTAAACTATCGAGTCCTACGCAGACCTTAGCAATCTGCCGAGAACGTTTATGAGAGAATTTACTTATGTATTTCTCAATGATTGAAGGGAAATTCCTGCCAGGGTCAACATCGAACAGCCCTGACAGCAGGTCACTTCGGTAATTCTTTATGGGTTACACTTAGTGTTTCGATGGTTCCAAACGGTCTACAGTCGTGGGGTGATCTCCAGCGACTAACCTAATCGTGGGTGTACTTCGGTATGTCTGTGTAAGCCTTTTCGAGGGTATCCGATTAGGAACGGCCATGGTAAGGATTAGAAGGAGTCTTCACACTATGCTGTTGACGAACTCTAATTTCAAACCTGTAAGTACCGGATATTTTATTGCTAACTATTTTATGCAGGCACAACCACCACACTAGTTTCCACATGCTCATACATACATCTCAAAGTCAAAGAAAGTTCTCACCAAAGATCGATGCATAGAAGATGTCAAAGAAAGATTCTACGTCATGTGAAAGAATCTACAAAGTTAAGTGACAAAGATCAAAGTGAAAGAACGGGAACAACAAATGTATGTATGACAAAGACTAAAGACGTATGAGCATGTTGGAAAGGCGTCTAACCTACAAAGACAAAGATGTGACGAAAGGCAGATATATCCACCACAACAACAAAGAACAAAGAAAAGTCATTTATCAAAGATCACAAAGCATGAAGGAACAAAGACTGAAGACTATTCTACAACGACACACAAAGTTCAAGACAAAGAACAAAGAAGACCTAATCACATGGAGCATCATTCGAATGACCACCCCTTAGGGGGAGATTGTTAGCATTAAAGAAATATAAAGAAGTGATGGTCATTCTCATACGTGTAACTTCGTAATGTGTCGTAGAATATAGTCAATAGAATAATCAATGGGCTTATGGTTTGGACTAATCTAATAGGTTAGTATTACAAGTTAAATCATAATATGTAAAAGTCCAATCCAAGCCCAAGCCCAATGAAAGCCCATCTAGTCCAAAGATGGAAGTATAAAAGGCACCTTACCTCTCATTTGTAGTGTGTGCTTGTGTGTGTAAGTGTGTGTTTTATATAGAAAAGCTCTCTTCATCTTATTACTTTCTCTCTCTAGAAAACACATACATATATTCATCAAGTCACCAATTCTCATCCATATAAGTGTGATAAAGTTGATAGATCTAAGGTCTTACATTCACCATGATTCTATTATATTCGTGAGATTATGTTCATAGGTAAAGACGAGTTAAGGTAAGCATCGAAGCTTCTAAATCCAATCTTACAAGGGAATTGCATGTTAAAGAGCCTATCTTTTTCAATTTTTGTTCTAGGGTCAACATACTTAAGGGGATCAACCTCTTCTTCTCTCCTAACATCATTAATTACCTCGCCATCACCTAAGTCCTCGTCGGAGTCTGAGTAATAAAAAGGTCCATTTTCATGGTCAGTGTCGTGGTCAGATTCATCCATGTCGGAATTATTGTTAAAGTGATGTGTAATATCCTGCTAAAAACCCAATTATTAGGAAACACTAAACATGAAGTAATTATGTATTACTGTTCATACACCCATTTTTAGGCAAAATTTTAAACTTTTGTTTACACTATGCAACTCTAAATCATTATGTGCTATGTGATTCACACTTACCTTGAATGAGCTCACACGCAACCCACAATGATGTGGACAAGGCACAACACAACTATGGATCAGTTTTGATCACAAGTGCAACACTTTCCACTCACAACTACCACATATGAGATTTTCACCTCAGTGGACCCCACAATACAAGTACGAATTACAACACACATTTATGGGACCCACATCCCTCTTGGTGGACCCCACAACACTCACACAACTGGAATACATCTCTGTGGTCCCCACAACTACCAAATATAATATAATATTCACTGTAGGACCCACATTGTTCACAAGTGGGCCCCACATGACCAGATTTGGTCACACAACTCTTATTGGGCCTACACGACCCAATAACAACTACACTAGCCCAATACTAATACACGGATCACTTTTAAACTACAAATGGGCCTAAGGAACCCCTAAGCCCACTAACGGCCCAATCCAACACAAATGAAACTTTATGAATTCGAATGACTTTACACGTTTGGTTTAGCCTTCGTATTCGCGATTCCTACACACAACCTATGGAATAAAATGCACCATCTCATTCTTTTCACTCAAAAGAATTGAGATCAACTAATATCTCAACATAATACGTACGCATGAACAGTAAATTAAGGGCAAAGCTTATCGAGGTCACAACATTTTCCAAACGTACCAAATTGAGTCACATTATGTAAAACGCGTTGCCATTGATTCTTTTGAGTTCTAAACACTCTCAAACGAGTTCCTAAGTGTTTCTAAGTGATTCATCACTCACCAAACTCACAATCGTGCCCTAACTCAATTTGTTGTCTCGATATATATTCAAAACGTACACATAAGAACTCCAAACATGCACAAACCTACGCGAGGCCTTCTAAGGCATATAGAACCTCTTCAATACTCATTTTAAGTCATTTTACCTAAGCTAAACACACCACAAGTTACACAAGGACTCACAATAATTTATTCGACCCATATTTATTTGTTTTGGTCACGTATGTGATCATTTGGATTCACAAGAGTACCACGACTTCCACGAGCCTCCCAAAAGACTTTAAGAGTCACATTACCCTAGCCAGAACTAACCACAACTTCTACAAACCACAATTCGATACCTTGTTGTGTTTTGGTCACGTTGCAACACCAAACGGACCCTTATGTTTTCTACTACCAAACACACCCTCAAACCTTTCACACTAGACCACTTGACCTCACAAGGACCAAGGAACTTCATCACAACCTCTACTTACTCGTATACATGGAACTCGAAATTAAATCACCCTTCTAGAATCCCTATCCTCGTCACCCCCTAAACCGACCTCCAAGAACACTTGGAATCTCAACTTGCATCCAATTAAGCTATCCTATACCTCTCCCTACTCGTTGATATTCTCTTTGTCTTCCAAGTTGTCCTTATCACCATGTATACTCTCCCATGTAAGAAAAACTAACGTAGAACTCATTCACAAACTCACTTGCTCACTGCCTTGATACCGAGAAGAAAAGAGAAGCCAAAAGCTCATATCAAGCTCGTGCTTGCTCACCATAAGCTTCACTCAAGTCCTTGGTGTGCCAACTAACGAGTTACAAGCTCACAAGCCCTCACTTGATCTCTACAACTCGAAATCATCCCACCTTCGAAGGTGTAGTAAGTGTTCTTAAACACTTAGTCATTTTTTACAACTCTTTTCATGTTTTTCTATTCGAATACAACACCAACTATTCGACCTATTTTTCTCCTATGTCTCGTTAAGTTTGTGCCTCACAAAAATAGTCACCCACATCTCTATATACCTAAGAATGAAACCACAAACTCATTACAAGCTTAACCTAACTCTAAGATACTAAAAATCACATGTTTACAAGCTCACTTGGCCTATATCGAAAACTGCTTATATTTTTCTAAGTGTTTGGAAGTGATTTTCTCACTTTCATTTAGTCTTATTATTTGGAAATCCATACGTACAAGCTACCCATATTTTTGTATCAACTGATTCTTTGGAACCACAACAAATGAACTACATAAAGCTCACACTCTCACAAGCTTGTATAAGCTGTCTCACAAGCTCAATCCGTAGCTACCTTACACGGACACAGAAACATTAAAACACCCTTAATGGGCTAAAACCCATTAAACTCACAACTCGTTGTGGCCTGTTCCACGGCACAAAAACACTCCCCCTCATTTTGGCAAGGCCCCATATGATCCCAAGAACCACCAAATCCAGTTGGAAGCCCACTGGACCCACAGAAGACCCAATGGGCCTTAACAGATCATATAAGCTCATTAACACCTAAAATAGAATTCGAATAAGCTATAAGCTAATATAAGCTAACTGATAAGCTACNAAGGCCCCATATGATCCCAAGAACCACCAAATCCAGTTGGAAGCCCACTGGACCCACAGAAGACCCAATGGGCCTTAACAGATCATATAAGCTCATTAACACCTAAAATAGAATTCGAATAAGCTATAAGCTAATATAAGCTAACTGATAAGCTACCATTACATTTTCTAAGCTTCTGGGAACTTGAAAAACTATTTGGAATAAGGTCATAAGCTAAAATGTTGTTTTGGACTAAAAATGCAAAAGGTGCAAAGTTAAGGGACTAAAACTGCTAATTTTTTAAACTAAGGGGTAAAACTGTAATTTTTGCAAACTAAGGTTACAAACAATAAATATAAGTTATTTTGAGTCATTTGTGTAAATTTGGAACTACAAGGACCTAAAATGAACAATTTATACTTAAAGGACTAGTTTTGCAAAGTTTCTAAAGTATAAGGACCAAAACTGTAAATTCTATAAACTTGGTGAGAAAACAGTACATTTGAAATATTTTTGTCATTTATTGACTAATTTGATATTATAAGCACTAAAAATGTAAATATACATTTCATAAGGACTAAAGGTGTCAACTTTGAAAGTACAAGGACTAATTATGTAAATACTGGAACAAGAGTGTCAAAACTGTTATTTTGACAAAGTAAAGTTATAAATGAAATAATTATAAACTTTAGGTACTTAAATGTCATTTTTATAAACTTATGAGTTATAAATGTAAACTTTATAAAGTTTAAGGGTTAAAGTTGTAATTTCACTAAACTTGATAAAATAAATATTTTAATAAGAACTAACACTGAATAAATAAATTACCGAGATAATGAAAGAACACTATTCACATATCTTATTGATATATCACTTTCACCAAGATCAAGGACTGAAAACTCTACACCCTGCTATAGTGTACAACTCTATAAGTCTGGCACAACTTACCACCATCACACATAAAGACAAGACAATATTATGTATAATATTGTTTTTGTACTTAAGGCATTTCTCAAATGCAAACCACACCACTACAGGAAACTAATGTTTCTCATATTATCCAGGTTGCGTGTTGGAGCCATTCACCAGTTGCACTTGATATTACTTGATTGCCTACCTACACACTCATCTGAGGTGAGTCTATAGTCCCACACTTTTTACATGTTTTACAAACTATGTGGGTGGGATACATGCTAAACTATATGAACACAGTTTCGATCAAGTATTATCCACCATTGTATGCTAACTAAATATTGCATAAGACACCACGCCAACTTGAAAGTCCCTTCTATCATGAACCTTAGTCACTTGCGAGTGAACGCGAATAACTGTGAATAGATCTATTGGTGCTTGACAGACCCATTTGTTCTAGCCGACATTTGGTAGACAAATGCACTATTATTTGATACACTAGGAGAATTGGGAAACTCCTCACCAAAGGGCACCTTATATTGTGTTGATGCCATTACACGGCTCACATACTTGTTAACGTTGTGTTCATGAGACTTATGGCAATAAGCATACGGAACAAACTACTATACATGATGCGTGGTTTTGTGACCTTACAACAGGTTTTACCTCTCGAGGGATCCCAAGAGGCTTACAACCCCACCAGGCAGTGTACCTGACCGATGTAGTATAGGATAGTGGTAAGTACGGGGGATTGATCGTTCTCTCAAAGGGAATAGTGTTCGTTAGGACAGAAAAAATACTCTAATAGGTCTAAGGGTGAAGGAAGATTCTTTTTGTATTTTTATAGTCCTTATCACCATGTATACTCTCCCATGCAAGCAAAACTAACGTAGAACTCATTTACAAACTCACTTGCTCACAGCCTTGATACCGAGAAGAAAGGAGAAGCCACAAGCTCATATCAAGCTCGTACAAGCTCACCATAAGCTTCACTCAAGTCCTTGGTGTGCCAACTAACGAGTTACAAGCTCATAAGCCCTCACTTGATCTCTACAACTCGAAATCATCCACCTTCGAAGGTGTAGTAAGTGTTCTTAAACACTTAGTCATTTTTTACAACTCTTTTCATGTTTTTCTATTCGAATACAACACCAACTATTCGACCTATTTTTCTCCTATGTCTCGTTAAGTTTGTGCCTCACAAAAATACTCACCCACATCTCTATATACCTAAGAATGAAACCACGAACTCATTACAAGCTTAACCTAACTCTAAGATACTAAAAATCACACTTTTACAAGCTCACTTGGCCTATATCGAAAACTGCTTATATTTTTCTAAGTGTTTGTAAGTGATTTTCTCACTTTCATTTAGTCTTATTATATGGAAATCCATACGTACAATCTACCCATATTTTTGTATCAACTGATTCTTTGGAACCACAACAAACGAACTACACAAAGCCCACACTCTCACAAGCTTGTATAACCTGTGTCACAAGCTCAATTCCGTAGCTACCTTACACGGTCACAGAAACATTAAAACACCCTTAATGGGCTAAAACCCATTAAACTCACAACTCGTTGTGGCCTGTTCCATGGCCCAACAACACTCCCCCTCATTTTGGCAAGGCCCAATATGATCCCAAGAACCACCAAATCCAGTTGGAAGCCCACTGGACCCACAGAAGACCCAATGGGCCTTAACAGATCACATAAGCCCATTAACACCTAAAATAGAATTCGAATAAGCTATAAGCTAATATAAGCTAACTGATAAGCTACCATTACATTTTCTAAGCTTCTGGGAACTTGAAAAACTATTTGGAATAAGGTCATAAGCTAAAATATTGTTTTGGACTAAAAATGCAAAAGGTGCAAAGTTAAGGGACTAAAACTGCCAACTTTGTAAACTAAGGGTTAAAACTGTAATTTTTGCAAAATAAGGTTACAAACAGTAAATATAAGTTATTTTGAGTCATTTGTGTAAATTTGGAACTACAAGGACCTAAAATGAACAATTTATACTTAAAGGACTAGTTTTGCAAAGTTTTTAAAGTATAAGGACCAAAACTGTAAATTCTTTAAACTTGGTGTGAAAACAGTACATTTGAATTCTTTTTGTCATTTATTGACTAATTTGATATTATAAGCACTAAAAATGTAAATATACATTTCATAATGACTAAAGGTGTCAACTTTGAAAGTACAAGGACTTATTATGTAAATACTGGAACAAGAGTGTCAAAACTGTTATTTTGACAAAGTAAAGTTATAAATGAAATAATTATAAACTTGAGGTACTTAAATGTCATTTTTATAAACTTATGAGTTATAAATGTAAACTTTATAAAGTTTAAGGGTTAAAGTTGTAATTTCACTAAACTTGATAAAATAAATATTTTAATAAGAACTAACACTGAATAAATAAATTACCGAGATAATGAAAGAACACTATTCACATATCTTATTGATATATCACTTTCACCAAGATCAAGGACTGAAAACTCTACACCCTGCTAGGGTGTACAACTCTATAAGTCTGGCACGACTTACCACCATCACACATAAAGACAAGACAATATTATGTATAATATTGTTTTTGTACTTAAGGCATTTCTCAAATGCAAACCACACCACTACAGGAAACTAATGTTTCTCATATTATCCAGGTTGCGTGTTGGAGCCATTCACCAGTTGCACTTGATATTACTTGATTGCCTACCTACACACTCATCTGAGGTGAGTCTATAGTCCCACACTTTTTACATGTTTTACAAACTATGTGGGTGGGATACATGCTACACTATATGAACACAGTTTCGATCAAGTATTATCCACCATTGTATGCTAACTAAATATTGCATAAGACACCACGCCAACTTGAAAGTCCCTTCTATCATGAACCTTAGTCACTTGCGAGTGAACGCGAATAACTGTGAATAGATCTATTGGTGCTTGACAGACCCATTTTTTCTAGCCGACATTTCGTAGACAAATGCACTATTATTTGATACACTAGGAGAATTGGCAAACTCCTCACCAAAGGGCACCTTATACTGTGTTGATGCCACTACACGGCTCACATACTTGTTAACGTTGTGTTCATGAGACTTATGGCAATAAGCATATGGAACAAACTACTATACACCTGTGAAATAATTGAGTGTGTTCATCTGATTTTAACTATAAATGCTATAGATTCACTCAACAATTTTGTTGACTTTTTAGCATGTATCTCAGGTAATTGAAGCAAGCTCAGAAGGCATGGAGTGGGCATTTGACCTTTGTGTCGGTGGTGTAACATTAATAAACAGCCATTTTCAAAACATCAATGTGATGTAATAAGTATTGAACATCGTTGCATTTGAATTCAATAATATGAACTTAAGAACGTCTCTTTGAGTCGTTTTCTATAATTATGACTGTGATCCTCTACGTAACACCCAGATTAAGTCTTCCGCTGTTAAACAAATTTTTGGGGGTGTTACAGATTGATATCAGAGCCCTGGTTATAGAGAACCAAGTGTATTTTCGAACACTGGACTATAACTACACTTTTTAAACGGACCGGTTACACCACACCACCGCGAGCCCTCCATGCCTACTCGACTACGATATTTGATTAGAAATGTTACATCTGTTATATGAACTATATGCTAAATGCTAGATTAGCAACTTATGTTACTATTAATTGGGTTATTACAGTACCATGTCTACCCATTCACACCACACTACCTCCTCTTCCGAACTTGAGGTTGAAGACATTGCTTCGTCAGTGATCCCACCTGTCACCTCTACACCTTTGGTAACTCCGACAATACCAACTGACAACTCCAACTCTTCGTCAGCCGACGAGAGGCTTGTGTCAACCTGGCGTTGGTCCCCTGACCCAGGAACGGTAACCCCACCCACTTTACCACCACCACCTCCACTCAATCAGGTTTACCTAGGAAGGAGAGTTAGAATACTTGAACCGTATGAACCTGAGCCTTTCATGAGGCCATTCAGGAGGACACCTACAGGCCCGATATACATCCATACTCCTCGTCGAAGGTATCGACGATTATCACCAAGTTCTCCCCTTGATGTTTTTAGAGCATCACCACAATCATCACCGGAACACTATGAAGCTATTCTACCTTCTCCGCCATATTCTCCTCCACGGGTTGAGCCGGACTTTTGGTTCAACTTACTTACACAAACTTTCCCGGATGCACCCTTTTCCCGAGGGATGGCACCTCTAGGAAATGTTCCCTCTCACCCTCCTGGTTTTTCTCCAAGGACTTATGAAATCGGAGAATCTTCAACTAATGCAACAAACCGTGTTACCCCAACTATACCACCACCAGAATATTATGAGAACTGACTTCGAGAACTTGAAGCAAGAATTAGGGGAGTTCATGAATTCCAAAGATGGGAGATTCAAGCCCTAATGGATGAGATTGCCATGATTAAGGAGCAAGCAAGGCACCAGGAATGAAGACAAAAATCAATGCTTTATGTAGTATAAGAAAAACAATACCAAGGATGTGTAATACTTAATAAGTGACTTGTAACGTTTGTGTGTTTTTGGGAACAACAACGGACAACTATTAATGTATATTATGGTATTTGGTTTTTACTACGTTTTAATGTTGATTTACATTCCCGTGGTTGATTTTTATCATATGTTTTGAATGGTATTCAAACATGTCGTGATAATTATATCCATGTATGTTGTGAATTGTATTCAAACATGTTGTGATTGTGTTGCTAATGACGGGGATATCATGATGTTTAAGTATTGAAAATGGTGTTTTAAGATGTTGGAAAGGATGTTTGAAAAGTGTTTAAAACTAAGAAGATTATGGTTCTATATGTAGAAAAAAAACTTTAACAAAGAGGGTTTCGGCCATTACTTAATAACAAGGACAAACATAAGAAATTTCAAGCCAAGATTTTGTTGATGATGAGAGACTATAGATTTTTCAAGCCAAGCTTTTGTTGATGATGAAAGGCTATAGATTTTTTTTTTCAAGCCAAGCTTTTGTTGATGAAAAGCTATAAAACCCATTGATGGATCTAAACACACACCTTGTGTTAGAGATACTTTGAGTAATGTTGTTAAGCACGCGGAATTTACTTAGCAACACTTAGAAGATTGTTTATGTAATGTATTGTGAATGAGAACAGTAGTATGTAACACAAAGCTTCAATATTATTAATGATAATAATACGAGTGATCTTAGCTATCACTAGGGTTACACCTTGAAGCTCTCTAGAATAATTCGTATGTGAGTTATATCAAACCCTAATCCTAGGATCTCCTTTTATAGTCACAAGGAGTCCTTTACAAGATAAGTATAAGACTAACTAAATAGAATATTTAAAAGATCATTTCCATACTTATCATAACAGTTATCTTATTAGCAGTGGTAACANATGGTAAAGGAGCACGCAATTTCAAGCCAAGCTTTTGTAGATGATGGAGGAACATGAAATTGCAAGCCAAACATTTTGGAGAGGAAAAAAAAAGAAAAAAGGGAGAAGGATTTCAAGCCAAGTTTTTGGTGGATGATGAACAAGTAGAAGCCTTCAAGCCAAGTTTGTATAGATGATGAATCATTGTGTCTCGTAGAAATGATACAACCAAGTTAGAAATTTAGAAAAATTTGGGTTAAAAATGGACACTAATGGTGTAATTCCAATAACAACAACATCATCATTATGTAATTTATGCTTGAGATATTCCAGCATGGAAAAACTAAACTTATATTTCTGTTGATCTTGACAGAAAATGCCTCACACAAGGAGAACAGCTGCCTCACCTGAACCGACTCCAACACCAACACCAACTCCCACTCCAGCATCAGGATCAATCCCACCTTTGACTCCGGAAGATATNTATGCTTGAGATATTCCAGCATGGAAAAACTAAACTTATATTTCTGTTGATCTTGACAGAAAATGCCTCGCACAAGGAGAACAGCTGCCTCACCTGAACCGACTCCAACACCAACACCAACTCCCACTCCAGCATCAGGATCAATCCCACCTTTGACTCCGGAAGATAACCGGAGAATGATTGCTGAAGGCCTGCTGCTGCACTCGGAAACCAACCTACACCTTTGAACCGCTCCAGCAATGCCAGTGAAACTGCTGAAGAAGCAACCACTATTATCCCACGAAAGTGTACCTATAAGGATTTCATGGGCTGTCAACCCACTTACTATAAGGGTACTGAAGGAGCTACTGCCCTTGCCCGCTGGTTTGAACGCTCTGAAACTGTGTTTATGAGAAGTGGCTGCCCTGAGAACCGTAAGGTAACCTATGCAACAGGGACACTATTGGATGAAGCCCAATCATGGTGGAATGCTATAGTCCAAAACATGGGAACCGAAGAAGCTTATCAGATCACTTGGGGTGAATTCAAAAAGAAAATCCTCAAGAAATACTGTTCGAGGTCTGAAATCAAGAAGTTGGAAGATGAATTTCATTACTTAATGGTAAAAGGAGTCGAACTGAGAGCTTATAACCGCCGATTTCAGGAACTAGCTGTGTTATGCCCAGGTGTTGTGCTCGACTTGGACAAAACCCTGGAAAAGTACATTGAAGGTTTGCCTCAAAGTATCGAAGGAAATGTTACCGCTTCGAAACCTGCAACCCTTGATGAGGCAATGGCAATTGCTCAAAGGCTACTAGACAGGGAAATTAAACGGAAGTAAACCGCGGAACGAAATGAACTCAAGCGAAAGAATGATGATAGGAGAATTGTCTTGCATGGCAGTAGTAGAAATGCAAACAATGGACGCAACCATAACTATCATCACACCCGCAATTCTCATCACCATAAACAGAACCGTAGGTAGGAAGCTGCCAAGGCATATGTGACTACTTCAGTATATAACGGCGACAGGCCCCTGTGCAATAAGTGCAAGCTGCACCATACTGGCCCCTGTTTCGCCAAGTGCGGAAAGTGTCAAAAGATGGGACACAGGACCACTGATTGCAAAGCCTCCGGAGCCAACTTGCAACCTGTGAACATAGTATGTCACCGTTGCGGAGAAAAGGGACATTACAAGAGTCAATGCACTAACAGGAATGCTGACTACCCTGCACGTGCAAGAGCGTACGTGATGGAAGATGGAGATGCACCAAGGAACCCTGACGTCGTCACGGGTACGTTTTTAATAAATCATCATAGTGCAAGAGTTTTATTTGATTCGGGTGCCGATAGAAGTTTCGTAGATACTACTTTTGCTTCATTGCTAAACATTGCCCCAACTAAGTTAGATATCACCTACGAGATCGAAATGGCCAATGGAATCTTGATAGGCACTAACACCGTACTCCTAGGTTGCACCATAACTTTGCAGAACTGATGCGTGGTTTTGTGACCTTACAACAAGTTTTACCTCTCAAGGGATCTCAAGAAGCTTACAACCCCACCAGGCAGTGTACCTGACCGATGTAGTATAGGATAGTGGTAAGTACGGGGGATTGATCGTTCTCTCAAAGGGAATAGTGTTCTTTAGGACAGAAAAACTACTCTAATAGGTCTAAGGGTGAAGGAAGATTCTTTTTGTATTTTTATATTTTTAGGAAAGCAAGTAAAATCTCGGTTTTGAAGGAGTGGGCGGAATTAGTTGCTAGTCAACTAACCCAAAATTACTACTATTGCAAAAGAAAATAAAATAACTAAACTATTTGGTTGTGAAAACTATATGGAGAAAAGTGTGTTTACTTAGACTTCATTACTCCCTAACTATCTTTTACCGGTTAATTGATATGTATGTTACTTGTGTGGATGAAGGGTGTATTCCTAATAA
>LBNU01021072.1:124865-162769 GCA_014162995.1 Artemisia annua
AAATGGTGGAGGTTGAGGCAGTTGTTGATGTTGATGCATCATGACATGTTGTTGAGAGACCATTCGATTATATGGATATGATTGTTGAGGTTGTTGTTGTTGATATTGTTGTTGTTGTTGACGAAACAATTGTGTTTGATGATAGGGTTGCAGATGATGAAAGTTGTAGTACGGTGGTTGAGACATGATGAAAGACTTGTGTGTAAATGGATCTTGTAGAAGGTATAAGTGTTATGCCAAGCCTTGAAAACTTTCCCAAGTGTGTTCTCGAAACTTTGTTGAAGAATATCTCGAAAAGTAGTCAAAGTCCAAAGTTCTCGATAAATTACCAAAGTTCTCGAAAATTTACAAAAGTTCTCGAAAAAACACAATTATCGAGAAAAATGTTAAGAATTTTAGAAATCTTTGAGTTTTGTGAGTTTAGCAAAGTTCTCGAAAAATTGTGAAAAGATTTCGAAAGATATCCAAAGTTCTCGAAAATCAGAAGATTTTGAAAAGTTGGGAAGGATCTCGAAACTTGTACAAGTTTTCGAAAAAAATATACCAAAAATTATCGAGATTATACAAGCTCGATAATATCCAACGAGTCGAAGTGTTTTCTTTCTTATACAAGAGAGAAAAGCACTGAGTAAGCAACGGAAACACCTTAGGAGCAAAGAGCAAAGATCTCGAAAGTTTAGGGTCTAAAGATTTCGAAAACTTGTCAAAACTAGGCAAATTTTTGTTTTTGTAAAAAGCAAGCCAAAAATACGTTTTTAATCCAAGATTCTTGTACAACTAACCTTAAAATGATGAAATCTTAAAGAAAGTTGCAAACTTTAACAACTTTTCAAAAAATTTGAAAATTTTCGAAAAATTGTACAAAACTACGAATCTAAATTTTTTGAGAAATTTTGAAACTTTGTTGGTTGTTTGAGTTTGTAACACAAGTTTCGATGAAAAAGATGTGATAAAAACACGAAACAAACAAGAAAGTAACAAACTTTGTCAAAAAAAATAACGATTAAAAAAGATAGTTTTGGTTCGTTAGCAACAAAAACAAAGGTTACACCTTCTTCTAGCGATTGATACCACTTGTTAGGTCACCATATTGTAAACACAAGCATTGATTTGATAGAAATAAGATGAGAAATAGAGTTTGGTTGATTAGATCAAATATGAAGAATAAAAGTGCAAGAGTTTCCTTATGAAAATGAAATAACCAACAAGAAATAGGATTACATGAGTGTCCTATTTATAGGTAAGGAGCTAGGGCAACACTTCCCTATTCCTTCCTTTCTAAAACGTATGGGCTTGAGGCCCATTGGACGTGTATTGGACTTACACGTTTACAAGATAAACATAATTAATCTAGCAACCTATTACATTTACTGAAATAACCGAGACTTGATTAAACGTTGATAAACTTAGGTCCTAACAGGTCATCCTCTCCCTTATGAGTAGAACATTCATTAGTCTTTAGTTTAATGCTTTATTCTTGCGGAGTTTCGCCATCAATGGTGATAGGCTCTTCAACATTTTCTGGACAATTTAGGTCATCCCAAAGCTTCCACTTCTTTTCTCTTTCAATTTTACCATTGGTGGTTCGAACCCAATTGTCAAAGGATATAGTTCCTTTCCATTCAAGCTTTCTCCTGCCATCATCATTTGTTGAGCTCCAAAGATGTTTGTTGTTTCGTATTCTTTCATTATCTCTCCCTCCATCGCATTGATCGGCATTCGGGTCGCATGATGCCCATAAATCGTAACTTTTTTCTTTGTCCACGGGAATTGCCTTACACCAATGGTATTTTTTAACAATTACTTTGGTGCTATCCCCCGTCTTCTTCCGACGTTGGGCCATTACCCCCATGAGATTCTTAGCTTCACTATCTTTAATTGGGGTATATATGGGCTTATTCCAGCAATTTATTACGTTTTCCGCCCTTGATTCAAGATCAGCATCACAGCTACGCCGTAGCTTGTCATGAGAGCTACGGCGTAGTTCTTCTCTGCTGTCATTTTCCTGCAAAATTTTTTCTTGCAAACATTCATGATTAGTAGTAATGTGCTTGTGCGCAGTGATATCAGAAGTAATGCTTTTTTCTATATTATGCCTAGCGTTCCCATTATTAACTACACAAACTGATTAGACCTTATGACATTTTCCTCCTTCGTCCATGTTGAAAACTATTTTCTTATCGTTAACTCTTAAAGAAATTAGTTTACTAAATACATCGATCGTAGCATGGGCTGTGGCAAGGAGTGGTCGTCCTAAAATAATGGGCAATTCATTATCCTCCTCCATATCTAGAATTACAAAGTCAACAGGAAAGGTGAATTCATCGATTTTAACTAACACGTTTTCGACAATCCCTTTAGGTATGCTCACCGTTCTATCAGCCATCTCAATAGTCATGCAAACAGGTTTAATAAGACCTAGACCTAAGCTTTTATACATAGAGAATGGCATTATACTAATACTTGCTCCTAAGTTGGCTAAAGCATTTTTAATAAACAAACTACCAATTGAACAAGGGAGAATAAAACTTCCTGGGTCTTTTTCCTTTGGAGGCAATTGGTGTTGAATGATGGCTGAACATCTGGCATTTAGCTTTACTTCCTCCCCTTGTTCATCATCTAAGGGGTAGAACTCCATTTCGTCTAGAAAATCTCCCTCATCGTCGGAGTCAAGCTCATCTTTTTTAGCAAACATTTCCAGTTCTTCATCCGAGTACCTGAAAGGAGTATAGAGTGGTTCCCCGCTGTTAGAAAATATTGCTTTGCATGCTCCGAAATCCTTGGAACAGCTGCCCTTAGCCTCAACATCCCGCTTTTGAACTTGATTAGTCAAAAGCCCAATTTTGGTTTCGAGGCTTTTAATGGTATCATCATGACTTTTCAGGCTTAGTGCGGTTCCTTCTCGAAAACACTTTAGCCATTTCTCACGATCCTTTTTCTTCTTAGCCGATTCATCAAGGTACTTTTGAATAGAATCTTCAAGGCTAGTTTTTTTCGTAAGGAGGTCGGTTATCACCCCTAGAGTAATAGTTTGGTGGCCCAACACGATATCGTGTTCCTCTATTACTGCCTTGAAATGGTCACCCTTCTCCATATTTAACTTCCTCGGTTCTTTTCTCATTATCTCTTAAAGGACAATCTCTAGCTAAGTGAGCTCCTTCACAAATTTCGCATCCCACTTGAATGACATGCACATTCTCTTTAAGCTTCTTCATATCATGCCCCAAACTTTCGAGTTTGTTGGTGATTAGGGCGATTCCAACCGAACTTCCAACAATGCTTCTACTTCCACCATCATGCCACTTCTGAGAGTGGTCCGACATGTATTCAATAGCCTTTAAGGCTTCAGCAGGTGTCATCCCAGGGATCGGCCCCTGAGAATCAAGCATTTGTCGGGTAGAAATGTTAAGCCCCTTGTAGAAGATATTCATCATTTTCTGCTTGTTGAGGTCATGAGTTGGACACTTGAAAAGAAGGTCATTGTACCTATCCCAAGCTTGGTACAATGATTCGTCACCATCCTGTTTAAAGTTATGGATTTCTTCGAGCTCTTGAGCCGTCCTAGAAGGAGGGCCGTACCTTTGGATGAACTTATTCTTTAACAATGCCCAAGTGTTAATGGTTCCCGCAGGCAACCTATCTATCCATCTTTTAGCTGCACCGGTAAGAGTCATGGGAAAGACTCTAAGCATAACCGCATCGTGAGATACTCCAGGAATGTTGAACAAACTGACAATGTAGAGAACATTCTCAATGTGCTCATGAGCATCTTCGGTCTTTGCTCCTGAAAAGGGGTCTTTCAGCAGCTCCCTTATGAACTGGTTCTTTATCTCGAATTGAACCTCCGCTCCAATAGCTGGCCTAACCAAACCAGGTCCCTGTTCATCACGTGTAAGAGCTAGGTACTCCTCGAGAGTGAGGGTGTCGATATCAACATCACCCATATTTCCTGAAATTAGAAAAGAAATCGTAAGTGCTGAAAATAAAATTAACATTGCAAAAAATAAAATCCTATTAGCTCCCCGGCAGCGGCGCCAAAAACTTGATGCAGGATTTACCGACCAGGTTTTAAATTTATAAAGTCTCGTCTACCTAAGGTCTGCCTTATGCACTATCAGGCAGTGTACCCGGTCGCGTGAGGTATAGCTAGATGGTAAAGCCTAGGTCGTCCCAAGAGCTAAGAGGTGGAAAATATCTAAGTTTAAATGTCACTAAAATAAAAAGGGTTTTATAATGATTGAAATAATTAAACTAAATAAAATAAATAACAAATAAGCAAATAACAAGTAAAGGGAAATCAGTAGGAGAAAGTAGTGTTAACCTAATTACTATTCTTGTTATTAACATGACAAGCTTTCTAATAATGCATCCTATCATTTTATCTGGGGGCTCAATTCAATAGACTCAGACGGTCAAATCGCCTATCCTATCCGACACCTCGCCCTATTCTTCCAAATCGATTGAAAGAGTTCGCTGGCGCGAAGTGCAAGAGTCTTTAAGCACCTCTACTAACTTAGACTAGTCTAGCGGGATGCGTTGTCACTTACACCTCCCCTCTAACTCCTTTAGCACATCTATTTGGTAGGTGATCCTATGGTCAATTCGCACATGTATAGTAATGGAAGTGTCTACGGTTCATCTTAACCATTACCAAGTCACACCTTCTAATGAAATGCCGGCACGGTCACAACATACATTCCCCTCGAAGGTCTACCAAATATCAATACCTCTACAGCATAAAGTGTCCTGAGACTAGCTAAGAAAGTATACAAATAAAACAAGTAAAGATGCGCGAAAACTAAATCATATTAATAACAATTTCATAATAAGGCAAACACCAAGAGGTGTTTAGCCACTCATGTTCATAAATGCAGGAAAACAAGTGTTTAACATAACAAATGTAAACATTGAATTAATACAAATGAATTGAATGAATAAAGTTATGATTATGGCATGAATTCTCCCTTGGAATGGACTTGTATGTTGATAGAACCTCGTTCCTCTTACTCCCCGAATTCCTCCTGACTTCTGTGTGGTGAAAAGTGTGTGTGAAAACTCGGAATTAGGGCTGGTATTTATAGGCCCGACTTTACTACGGCGTAGCTCTAAGGATGGCTACGCCGTAGTCTTCGTTAATATCATCTACGTCGTAGCTTGATCAAATGCTACGGTTGTAGTTTCTTCAGCTGTCACTTCTACGGCGTAGTTATATTGGGACTACGCCGTTGTTTCTTCTTTGGCCTCGATAGTTCTTTACTGCTTGATTTTAAGGTCTACGCCGTAGGTGGAGAGAGGCTACTCCGTAGAACCCTTTGATGTTTTACTACGCCGTAGTTATGTCAGGAGCTACGCCGTAGTCTTCATCGATAATTGCTACGGCGTAGGTAGATGGAACATCTACGCCGTAGTTAGTGCAGAATCCGCATACTTCAATGATTTTCGTATAAAACCTTCCAAATCCGCGTCTTTTCGTTCCTTTGCTCATTTTTTCCCTGAAAACAGAATATAAACAATTAAGAGTATATATCCAACATATTAACATAAAAGATGAGCAATTTAGGGGGAAATTAACACTTAAAATATGGGTACTATTTGATGTTATCACCCTAACAATTTGAGTGATTACCATCACCTACGATCGCGAATTGTAATTCATTGATAGCAATGGACATACATGAATTTGGATGCAAGATCATTGATTACACGATCCACGTATTTGGTATCGTACCCCACTAGTAATACGGGTTTTTGGATCTATTACACACTGGCAGACTGACCATACATGATGCTAACAAGCTCTAGATACCAACTGACTTAGAATGGAATCGTAATAAAGCCCTAACTAGGGTTTGACAAAATGGCTGGGATTTTAAAGACTAAAAGTAAAATTATTAATAAGTTAATAATAAAAAACAATGCTCCTAGACCCTATATCTATAGGGGAAGTAAACTTGGCAAAAAAGACTCCTAACTAATAAAATAAATAAATAAATAAATAAATAAAAATCCTTAAACTTTCCTAATTGCAAAATAAATAAAAAGCCGAGTAAAATTCAGCTGGGCCTCAAAAACCTCCAAACACGTCACATGAGGGAGAGATGCGACGCTTTTCTTGATCAGGTTACTTCAACCAAAAACCCCCAAACCGACAACCCAAAGCGTCGCATTAGGTGGCCTTCAAACGCGTCACATTAGGCCCAATGCGATGCTTTTGGCCTTGAGAGGGGTCATGGTTTGTTGTTTTTGTCTTGTGCTTCTTTGCATAACTTCCACACGCTCCATGTCCTCATGAGAGCATCTGGTGTGGGATTAGTTGTGCTTTGCCGTGGTGACGTGGCAAGCTCGTCACCACACCGTGCTCCCTTGTTGTCCTTCGCCATAGAGCAGCTCGTTGTTTAGACGACGAGCACAGAGTGACTGCAAATCTATCCGTTTGTGGGCCCAACTTTGAGTTACAAACGGTAATATTACCGTTTCACATTTTTTTTAATTTTTAATTTAAAAGCTAAACCCACTTTTTTTAGCACTATAAATAACACACTATTTTTTTTTGGGTAAAAGGGTTAATTCACCCCGGTAAAATATATTATCCAAAAAAAACGTTGAAGTACAAAGGACGAGGGTGACTTCCCTCGCCTCAGTCCCTTAGGACACTTACAGACACGAATATAAGAATAACACACCATTCCTATAACTTACAATAAAATGAACCTACCAAAATGACATAAGTACATAAAACTTTAAAATACTACCCAAGAAAAGAACTTGAGCCTACTATATCACTATGGTTGTCCACCTTAACATCCATGAAGAATCCACTTATAAACATCCAAGCGATCTTCAACATAAATCTGTTTGTAGTATCGAATAACACCACAAACATAACCTTCATGATCTTGTAGCACCAAGACGCGACAAACCAACAACTTACACCCCATGATTACCCTTTCCCAAAGCAGCCATGATAACTTACTCAACACGAAAAGAGGGCCATATGCAACTTACACGCCATGATGACATCGAATGGTATTTCCAAGCTCCAAGCGAATGTAAGAACCAGACCAGCATGGGACTAACATAGGGTCACAACCCTAACTTACAGCAAACAAAGCCTCATCGATCCAAAAGGAATATCAAGACATAGAATATGGATCAATCCACCCAGCAACGATCAATAGAAAATTAATGAGTGTGCATAGCTTCGTGTGAATGGGGTTTTGAACAAGTGCCCCCACAAACTTAACTTCCATCATAACCTTCAAGAACAAACATCAGCATACCCCAAACACAATCAAATCCGCAGCACTTCTTATCTCATAATTAGTAACATTATCAAAGCACCAGCAGATCCTAAGAGTATGCGATCAACATAGGGTTACGACCCTAACTTCCATTATACAAACATCACACGATGGCAGGACTATGACAAGATTCAATTGCTAGGGTTCATACCAACCTTAGCTTAGTAATACGCAATCAGCAGCAGCAGCCCAGATCACAGTCCCATCAATCAAACCAATAATAGGGTATCAACCCTAACATGCCAAAAAACGATCCACACCAAGATAAACAATAGCAGCAAGATCGTTGAATACAAGGTAGGTTTTTTGAATAAGGTCCCTAAAACTTAACTTCCATCTCTCTAAAACCCACGATCATAACACAACCATCATGATTAGAACATACAAATAACAACCAAACCCTAAGACGGGGTTACCAGCAGCGACCAAAAAACCCAAAAGGGTTTACAACCAATAAGAAAAACGAAACCCTAAATATAGGATTTCGTATACCATTAAAGATCTGCGATTAAACACCCCAACAACGATCCAAAGATATATCAATGAAGCTCAGCCAATAACCGACTTTAAATATGCAATTGATAGGTCGGTTTAAAAGAAACTAACCAATAACCAGAAAATCGAAACCCTAAATATGAATGTTAACCGAATAGAGTAGGTCGGTTTGGGATTAAAAACATAACCCTAAACGATTTGCCAATAACAACTAACAAAACAGTAACGATTTGCAAGAATTAATAGAGAAAAACGATTTAGGGATTTAGGGTTTCAACCAAACAAAGTATGGACGAATTATGGATGAATAAGCAATGCAAAACAGCACGCCACCTCTAAAAAATCACAGCCTAATAAATCGATTGCATACCATAGGGTAGAGAGGCGATTTAAGAAGCTGATTTGGCCAGAAAATAGAGGTAGAGGTGGCGGCTATGGCTGCCAGAAATTCTAAACCCACTATTTTTCACACACTTCTAAACCCAAAAAACCAATACTCTCTATATCTCAACATAAAACAAAAAAAAAATGTCTCAAGTCCAAACGAGGGAGGGTATTTTACGTCGCTTCTCACCTCAAACCCACAACTATATGGAATTTCTTCAAACCCATCTACCTCATCATTACAAAACTCTAACTCTTCCTCGCCATCGATTCCTCCATATGGTACGCAAATGACACCCAAGGGAATTTACCAAAATCAACAATATGCGTTTCAAGGACACAAATTTCCACTATCAACGACTTCCAGCACCACAGTTTTTCAACCCAAACCCATCACAACTATCACAGTTTCTTCAATCTCAACCACAACAACACTTTGAATCATAAGCATTAGATTCACAATTCAAAGTACCAAAACCTCGTGCACTGCCAAATCTCAAGGGAAAAAATTTGCAAAAAAGTTAAAAAAAAGTCCTGGATTTAGACGCGGACGACGATGAGGACGTGGAGGAACTGACGCATGTGAATACTCGTTGGTCAAAGGAAGAAGAAAAGTTGCTAGCGGAAATTTGGGTCGAAGTTTCCCAAGACAAAGAAATCAGAAATGACCGTTCTAAGGAATACTTTTGGAACCAGATTGTGGACATGTTCAACAGTCAGTCTGACCGTGAAAATCGTACCAAAAATATGGTCACGGGTAAATGGACAAGGCTTCACGGTGATTGTAAAAAATTAAACGCTATTTACAAACATTTGCAGCGTAGAAGCAGGGAAAATGACAGTGATCATATCGAGAATGCAAAGACCAATTTTCAACAATGCTTTGCTAGGAGAAACTTCTTATATGTTCACGGGTGGGAGGTTTTGAGAAAATACCCCAAATGGTACGCGGAGGACCAAGGACGAAACTTCATTAAGACCAAAGGGGGTTGTGGCCCCCCCAAAAAACTTTACTCTCAAGTACCATTTACTATATAATGTTAGTCATTAGTTATGCAAGATATTAACATTTTGTAGTTTGGCCCCCCTAAAATATGTGTTTCACATTTTGGCCCCTCCGACAAATGTGTTAAAGTTCCGTCCCTGCGGAGGACCCGATTGAGCTGTCATGTCTCGAGGATGTATTCGGCCCCAAAAAACGACCTCGTCCCGACGGTGCAAGAAAATCTCGATCTTCAAAGAAAGCCAAGTCGGTGGAGACGTCGAGCGCCGGGGGGAGTCAAACAAGTACTTTTTCAGGACTTTTATCAGACACTTATTCGCGCAAAACCGAAGCTCAAATGGCCGCGTACGAGGCTAGGAGGCAAAAAAAATAAAAATAAAATGGGGTACATGGAGATGGAAGAGTTGAAGTTTCTCATGCTTGATCCCGACCAGACCACACAGGCCAAAGCCTCTTTCATTCGTAGGAAACAAGAAGAAATCATGAAGAAACATCAGCATGACGAATCAAATGTCGTATTATTATTATGTGTTGTATGTTTTTTTTCCGTATCTTTTTTTTTTTTCGTTTTGTTATTTTAAGTTTCGTATGTTTTTAAAATGTTTTATTGTATTTTAATTTTAAGGAATGAATTTTATATTATTTGAAAAATTGAATAAAAAAATAAAATAGTAAGTAGTGAGACCAGAAAACCTTGTTTTGTTTAATTGTGATAATAGGATTGTAGAAGGAGTTGTGTTATGGTGATATGATATCCCGTGAGGCCCAAATGTAAAGCTTTGTTGTATCTGATATGGGAATGCCCATGATCACTTTTATTTGATATCCTCTTGATGTAAATGTTTTGATAGTCACCTTTTGCGGAAAAAAAATAAATAAAAAAATCCACACCTTCATAAAATAACGAAACGAAAACCTTTTGTAAATGAAATAGTAAGTAGTGAGACCATAAAACCTTTTGTAAATGTTTTAAGGAATGAATCTAACTATGTTATAAAGTATTTAGGCCTACTAAATATAAAAATACTTAAAATTAAGCATTACAATCATCAAAGCTACATGTACAACTAATTTAAACACACTAATGACATTAAACTTAAAATGGTAATTTAAACACACTAATGACATTAAATATCTTAAAATTAAGTAATACAACTAACAAAGCAATATGTACAAGTAAATTAAACACAATTTTGAAACATTAAATATCTCTTAAACTTAATTTCCTAACATTAAACACATTAAATATCAAAAGTCTTAAAATTAAGACATACAACATATAAAGCACTTGGTACAAATCAATTAAACACACGTATAAAAAAACTTAAAATTAAGAATAAAACATTAAACACTAATTAATATTATTTTTAAAGCACCCCTATAATAAAAACACATGTTATAGTACACATTGTACAAACAATAAAACACACAAAGCTTTATACAATTTACATTGATGGTACATATGATTTGAAAACCGGACCGGACCAACGGGTTCAACCGGACCGGACCAACGGGCTCAACCAGACCGGACCAACGAGTTCGACCAGAACCCGAAGTCGCCATTGGTTCGACTAGCCAATAAAAGCCGTTCAAAAACAAAACGGAGGATGACCCGTCAGAATCGGTAAAAATGGTGAATTGAGTCGGATTGGGATCATGTTTTTCTCCGGTTAATGAGTTCGCCATTGTTATTTTGTTGGCGTCTAAATTTAATCTCTGCTAGTTTTATATTATGCTATGAGGCACGAATGACAAGAAACCAAGTGGCATTTATGACATCATCACTTTGATAAAATCAAGCCAGCCACTTTAACCTGTTAAAAAAACAAAACCCGGATCCGAATAAGAACCGGAACACACATACATTTTGTCCAACTACGAAACCCTCACCTTTACAAAACAACTCTTCTTCTTCTTCTTCATCAAAAGGTAACTATCTTTCACGATCCATGTTTCATATACACAGATCTATATGCATCAATTCATATATATTTTGCTAGTTTTAATTAGTCCATACACATATGTCCAGATCTATGATCTTATAATTGTGTATACTTTTTATTGTGTAGCACCTTTTTTAAGAAAACTGTTTTTGTAATTGTATCCTGGTTTTCTGTGTAGTGGATTTGGGGAAAAGTTGGAATTTAGATTTTGGGTAATTGGATATGAAAGCAATTACCGCGTATAGTTGCGTGATCGCGTGGTTTAGCGCTTAATGTGATAGATCTAGGTGTTTGTGATTAAGGTTCCAAAACTGATTATGCTTTTTTAAAACACGTTTGCGAAACATTTTTTTGTTTTACAAATGCAATAATAAGATAATCTACTTCAAATTGCGATATTAAACAGCCTCCGAGGCGTGACAAGCGAGCCTATGTTATCAAAATGTGATTTATGGTTTACGATTACAATGAAGATAGTGGCACCTGTTAGGCCCACCCTCTGGTGACAATCTGTCTCTGCATCTCAACGTTAGAACTCTGTTTTGAATATGCTCTCACCGTAACTCCGTAAGGGAAGTAAATAGGTTGTCTTTTAAGTTCAAGTTGATATAGATTTTAAGCATGTCTAGGGAATAATTTTGAGCTAAATTAGTGTAATAGAAGAAAATCAGTCTTGAAGGTACTAACTATAACTTATCGGCAAGGTTGTAAAAATCACCGGGCGCTAGTCGGGTGGCCGGTTACCGCCTATCGATTAATCGGATTGGAATTTTTCTATATAAGATTATAAATTTTTGAGATTATATGTATAACATAAATGAGATGCTTCAAAATATTTAAGGTTAAAAGTTCAAATGGCTCAGTTAATTTTCAAAAATCAATTTCCGAATTCAATTAGTGTCATTTTTTTAATAACGGCAATTTGTACTCCTATACCACCTATCTCACAGATAATACCTCACAATGTCTCCAATGANATTGTGTAGCACCTTTTTTAAGAAAACTGTTTTTGTAATTGTATCCTGGTTTTCTGTGTAGTGGATTTGGGGAAAAGTTGGAATTTAGATTTTGGGTAATTGGATATGAAAGCAATTACCGCGTATAGTTGCGTGATCGCGTGGTTTAGCGCTTAATGTGATAGATCTAGGTGTTTGTGATTAAGGTTCCGAAACTGATTATGCTTTTTTGAAACGCGTTTGCGAAACATTGTTTTGTTTTGCAAATGCTATAATAATATTATTTAGAAAATGCAATATTAAACAGCCTCCGAGGCTTGACAAGCGAGCCTATGTTATCGAAATGTGATTTATGGTTTACGATTACAGTGAAGATAGTGGCACCTGTTAGGCCCACCCTCTGGTGACAATCTGTCTCTGCATCTCAACGTTAGAACTCTGTTTTGAATATGCTCTCACTGTAACTCCGTAAGGGAAGTAAATAGGTTGTCTTTTAAGTTCAAGTTGATATAGATTTTAAGCATGTCTAGGGAATAATTTTGAGCTAAATTAGTGTAATAGAAGAAAATCTGTCTTGAAGGTACTATCTATAACTTATCGGCAAGGTTGTAAAAATCACTGGGCGCTAGTCGGGTGGCCGGTTACCGCCTATCGATTAATCGGATTGGAATTTTTCTATATAAGATTATAAATTTTTGAGATTATATGTATTAACATAAATGAGATGCTTCAAAATATTTAAGGTTAAAAGTTCAAATGGCTTAGTTAATTTTCAAAAATCAATTTCCGAATTCAATTAGTGTCATTTTTTTTAATAACGGCAATTTGTACTCCTATACCACCTATCTCACAGATAATACCTCACAATGTCTCCATTGAGACTTGAACCCACAACCTCTAGGTTGATGGGCCACTCACATACCACTAGACCAAATCCCTTGGGTAATTAGTGTCATAAATATTCAACCGAAATAAGAAAAACGAGCATACCTTCACATATTGTGTTAAATCACTGCACGAGGTGTGTTTGAATGGTTTTGTCAACTGATTGTGTGAAAAACGTGTGGTATATTGAAAAATAACCTCAATTTAAATTTTTGGAAAAAGATCTGCCTTGACCGATTTAGTTGATTTTTGTCCGATCTGGCGGATTTATGCCTGATTTGGCTGATTTATCCAATTAGCCGGTATGTTGACCGATTTTTGACCAATACGATTAATAAGGCTGACTAGGCTAAAATTGGGCGGTTAATCTCTGCCTCGGCGCCGATTAATTGGCCGCCTAGGCCGATTTTTACAACACTGTTTTTCGGTTTGTGTTTCCCATATATGTATTGGTAGGATTTAAGGACTAATGTAGATATTATTATGTCTCCTGTTTACTTAACGGGAGCACAAATGAAGATGTACACGATGATGAATGGATATTCTAAAAAAAAAGATACATCAATAGAATTTACTATCAAAAGCTATATTTGTTGTATGAAGTACTAGGTTTAGCATCAACAATCAAAAGGTAGACTTCTTCTAGAATTTAGGATGTATATATTACGTCTGATGCTTGTTACACTCTTTGATCCATGGAAAGCTGTGAATATCCATAATGTTGTGATTAGTTAAAGTAACCAAATCAATCATGAGAATCATATTACATAGAATGCTTCTTTTGACTTTTGAGATTAAGCTTTTTTTATTTAAAATACAAACATCTACATGCGTTGAATAATTTATTAATTCATATCGAATATAGATTGCTCATCTTATTGAGAATGACGTCCTTCACCAAACACTGTAAGCATACGTTTACGCGCTTTATTAATCAAGTAATGAGACATTACTTTAAATTTGTCGGAAGTCGAACTCTGTTTTTATTTTCCTTTATTGCATAGAACAAGGTGTTGTTACTACAGTTGTGTGCATTTAATCGAGATGGGAAACATTCAATTTCTCTATAAATAAACCTGCTATTCTATCACACCTAATCTGATTTAACCTTCTCATTTTTAAACTTGAATATCCTGGGTCTGTAGGATCAAGTGTTGGGGGCACTGTAGGTATTATTGTGTGTTTTGTTTACTTGAAGTGATAAAAAATGAGGATGAAGTCACACAAGAATAAATAGAAAAAGCAGGACGATGATATAAGTAAATAGAGTTTCTTATCAGAACCTGTTTAATTTCAATTGTGAAGTAAGTTTAGCATAAAACCTGATGATTAGTTTTTACCAAAACAAACTAATTTAAGCATAACTGCATGATAAACATATTACCTAGAATGGTTCGTTTGGGATAAGTTGACACTTTTTGAATAACATGGAAACATCTCAATTGATTGAGATAATTAAGGATTTTTATGGATCTTGCATCCTCTTTAAGGTGGCATACTTCACGAAACACAAGAAAGCATTCGTCAACACACTTAGCTAATAAAAAATTCAAAACTGTAAAATGGATGAGGTTTTCACTCTTCAGGTTACCCGTGGAGGGCGGGTCTTTGACTTAGATGTATGCGGTCTAACCGGGTATCCCCGTGACTGTTTCTCACCCTAGGCCACCTTGGTGGTGGTTAATACACTGCTAATCAGGTAACGGGATTTTTCTGAATCTTTTAAGACCTCAGTACTATTATATCTACATGCTATTTGAACAATCAAGAACATGGTGTTTTTACTATAGTTACGTGCATTTAGTAGTGGTAGAAAACATTCATTTTTCTTTCAAAGTTAAAAACATATTTAAACAAGCTTAGTCGTTATTTGAATTGTTTGATTTTCTGGGAATTGTAGGATCAAGCAAGTATAGCGAATCATGCCTGGGCAAAAGATAGAAACAGGTCACACAGACATCATCCATGATGTCACTATGGATTATTATGGAAAGCGGGTGGCGTCTGCCTCTTCTGATGGCAATATTAAGATAACTAGTGTAAACTCCCAGCCCCTTGCGACTTTGACCGGTAAAAATGGTCCTGTTTGGCAGGTTACTTGGGCCCACCCCAAGTTTGGCTCACTTCTTGCATCATGTGCATATGATGGCACCGTGATTATTTGGAAAGAAGGTAGTTTAAATGACTGGTCACATGCTCATATCTTCAATGACCACAAGTCATCAGTAAACTCAATAGCATGGGCACCTCACGAGCTTGGCCTTTGCTTGGCTTGTGGGTCCTCTGATGGGAACATCTCGGTTCACACAGCCAGGTCAGATGGTGGGTGGGACACAACAAGGATAGACCAAGCTCACCCTGTTGGGGTCACTTCTATCACGTGGGCCCCATCAATGGAGCCCGGTTCTTTGATTGGTTCGGGCGAGTTTGACCCGGTTCAGAAATTAGCTTCTGGTGGTAACGATAACACAGTGAAGATCTGGAAGTTTGCTAATGGAGCATGGAAAATGGACTCTGTTTCGGCTCTTAAAATGCACAGCGATATGGTGCGGGATGTGGCTTGGGCACCCAGTTTGGGGCTTCCGAAGTCCACAATTGCAAGCGGTTCACAGGATGGTAAAGTTGTGATATGGACTGGGGAAAAAGAAGGGGAAGAATGGACGGGTAAGGTGTTAAATGACTTTAAGGCCCCTGTTTGGAGGGTCTCTTGGTCGCTTACTGGAAATCTGTTGGCTGTTGCTTCTGGGGACAATAATGTCACTTTATGGAAGGAAGCTGTTGATGGAGAATGGCAACAGGTGACAACCGTTGAATAGTTTTTTATTCTTATACAGAATTTTGAGTCATTTTCCAAATGTTACCATCTATGCAGTTTATGTTGTTTTGAATTGCAGACGTTTTAATGTCATTACTTGTCTAGCAAATGTTAGGAACAAAAACAATGACCATATGCTCTTTGTTTAATTTTTATTTTCATGTTCATTGGTCGTGATTCTTGATATATGTTATCTGCTAATTTTAGGTACAATCGTATTGTTTTATGAATTATTTCAGAATACTTTATTGAATGTGCTCATATCTCAGGGCCCTTAACAGGGCCACTGTGCACTTGCTGATGGGTCCAGAAAATTGGGTAACATTGACATTTTTATTAGAACTTGCATATATTCATCGAGATTATTGATTTGTTTGAGAGGTGTCTTGAAAGCAAGAGTATTACTCTGCCATTTATAAGTGAACGGGTTGAAATTTCCACCTTCATGTAGCAGTACTAACTAAACCGATAGCAGTACTAACTGAGAATCAAAGCTAGCGAGCAGCAGACTAAGTATAGCAATCGAGCAGTACTAAAACTTCAAGTAGCAGGCCCAGTAAGCCTGCTGTTCGTACTATAGCAATCGAGCAGTACTAAAACTTCAAGTAGCAGGCCAGATAGCGCTATAATCATGGTAAGGATTATGGAAGCATACTTGTAGGGAGTGCAAATGAATAAATGAGTGGCCAAAGGATGTAAAGACGCTAAGAAGTAATGAAAGAATGAAGTCTCTTGTGACGAGACATGGTTACTAGGACTTGAAGTCCGGACATATGAATGTGTAAATTATTGGATATGCGGTATGTTGAGAGGCCACTTAAGAAATAGGACTATGTCTTAGCCTGGTCGTTGGCCACATAAGTTGATATGCCACTTGAAATATGACAAGTTTATGTATTCGATTGGTCCTTGGCTGCTTAAGGTCTTGGTTAAATAAAGTAAAAAGAGACTGTATTGCGGCACTAATATGTGGATTGCTTATTCAAACTGTTAATTGCATTTTGATAGAACTGTGTGAAGTATTTGCATAGAAGCAACCTGCTCATGGTTTATCTGCAGTATACGTGTTGCTTTATAAAGTGTTCATCAAATTCTGATTATCATGCCCTCTAAGTTCTTAAATAAGCAGAATTACAAAAATCATTAAACAAATGCTTTTTCTATCTTTATTTATTTATTTTATTTATAAGAAAGCATTAGCAGTTTTAATAAGAATTCCCAAACTCCCTAAAGCTAAATCTAGGTTTTTCTAAATCATAACTATTATTTACCTATTTTTATTTTTTATTGAAGATGTTTGCACACTTCTTAACCTAGAGGTCAAGGGTTCGATCCTCACTCCCTACAAAAGGCCGGAGGTCCTTTTCTACCTTAAGTAGAACCGGAAGCAGCCTCTCTACCTTAGGTAGGGGTATGGTTGTCTACGTCTCAACCTCACCCATACACCGTGGAAGACGGTATTGGGACCCATAACCCGTGGAAGACGGTATTGGGAGTTACTTTACTTTTTTTTTTTTTTTTTTTTTTTTTTTTTTTTTTTTTTTTTTTTTTTTTTTTTTTTTTTTTTTTTAATGTTTGCACACTTCTATAATTTATTGGGACACTCTCTTTTATGTTTCTGTTAGTTGTACAAAACTCACATTGTACTTTATCTGCTTGTACTGTAGAGTGTGCCGATCAATAAATTGAGTGGGCCAATCACGTCGCTTTCTAATATAACACTCATTCCATTTTGGACAACAATATGTTTTTGCTACATAGATATGAGTTTTACAGGTCATCTGTTTTATATTTTTTNAGCAGCAGACTAAGTATAGCAATCGAGCAGTACTAAAACTTCAAGTAGCAGGCCCAGTAAGCCTGCTGTTCGTACTATAGCAATCGAGCAGTACTAAAACTTCAAGTAGCAGCCCAGATAGCGCTATAATCATAGTAAGGATCATGGAAGCATACCTGTTGGGAGTGCAAATGAATAAATGAGTGGCCAAAGGATGTAAAGACGCTAAGAGGTAATGAAAGAATGAAGTCTCTTGTGATGAGACATGGTTACTAGGACTTGAAGTCCGTACATATGAATGTGTAAATTATTGGATATGCGGTATGTTGAGAGGCCACTTAAGAAATAGGACTATGTCTTAGCCTGGTCGTTGGCCGCATAAGTTGATATGCCACTTGAAATATGACAAGTTTATGTATTCGATTGGTCCTTGGCTGCTTAAGGTCTTGGTTAAATAAAGTAAAAAGAGACTGTATTGCGGCACTAATATGTGGATTGCTTATTCAAACTGTTAATTGCATTTTGATAGAACTGTGTGAAGTATTTGCATAGAAGCAACATGCTCATGGTTTATCTGCAGTATACGTGTTGCTTTATAAAGTGTTCATCAAATTCTGATTATCATGCCCTCTAAGTTCTTAAATAAGCAGAATTACAAAAATCATTAAACAAATGCTTTTTCTATCTTTATTTATTTATTTTATTTATAAGAAAGCATTAGCAGTTTTAATAAGAATTCCCAAACTCCCTAAAGCTAAATCTAGGTTTTTCTAAATCATAACTATTATTTACCTATTTTTATTTTTTATTGAAGATGTTTGCACACTTCTATAATTTATTGGACACTCTCTTTTATGTTTCTGTTAGTTGTACAAAACTCACATTGTACTTTATCTGCTTGTACTGTAGAGTTTGCCGATCAATAAATTGAGTGGGCCAATCACGTCGCTTTCTAATATCACACTCATTCCATTTTGGACAACAATATGTTTTTGCTACATATATGTGAGTTTTACAGGTCATCACCTTTGGTCTGCTGATTTGGAAAACATTGTAGTTAGAATCATAAGCACTTAAACAGATTCACATAATCACATTTTAAACTTTGATTCTTTGAGTTGCATTGAGAACCAAAGTATTGGTTCTAAAATTACACTTCAAGAAACATAAAAGAAGGCATTAGAGATCCACATGTAATCCACAAGTACAAGTTAAATGTGGTTCTTTTCTTTTGAATTTATCAAAGAGTCCAACCATGCTAATCGCACTTATATAATGCACAAATCAGTTGCTAACAATATCGAGTCTCAACTGCTGCTCAAAATGGCTACCCGAACCCCATTTTCAGCTTCCAATATTTTCCTTTCAACGCCATACAAGCAAAACATAAATCAACGCAGATTGAATCTGTGTATGAAAACAAAAAATGGAAACATACGTTACAGTACCAAAATAATGTCATCGATGAGCATCGGCATCCAAAATCTAGCACCCGATCCTACACCAGCAGATACAATACACCAGTTCTACAACTGCATGAATGAAAAGAATGTGAAGCAAATTGGAAACTACATATCCAATGATTGTTTCTTTGAAGACTACTCGTTCCCCAAACCATTCAGAGGCAAAAAGGTCATACATTTTTCTTTGTTTTATCCATTACTTATTAAAGGAAAAGAATGTGCATTAAGGCGATATTGAAACTGTTTTCCAGGAGGTTGTACGCTTTCTTAATCAGCTAATCACAGGAATGGGCCAAAACATAGAGTTTCATGTTAGCCATATCTATGAAGGAGATGATGATCTTGTAGCCGCCGTCAGTTGGCACCTTGGTACATCAACCAATCTGAAGCCTTCTTGTTTTTAATTGTTACTCACGATGGTTGGAAAAATGAGTACATTGGGTAACATGTCAAAACATGTTGAAGTTACAACCAGTAAATGAGATTTTTTTTTAGTACTATTCAAAATGGGTCGGGATGACCTAAAACACATAATATCCAAAATCTATGAAGTTTTTAAATAGCTAGCGTGTCAAAAACGATTACAAACTATTAATTATCTCAATAAATTTCTACTATAATGAAATCTAAATTGAATTGTGAGGTTATCAGATACTAATCCACTATCATCAAATTTTGACTCATTTGACTCGTTTTTTATACCTTTTACTTTTTATTTGACCTGATTAACCATAACCTGAATACCTTCATAAGATAACGGATCAAAATTGCTACTTCTAAATAATGGTTATGGGTCCATTACAGAATGGAAAAATAAGCAGGTACCATTCAGTAGAGGCTGCAGCCTTTACAGATTAACAATAGATGGAGAAAGATTAGTGATCAGGTACTGATTCTAATCCAACACACAAGATGCATAATTTTAGACAAGCTTATGATCATAAGACTATAAATTACCTGCAGGAATGCCCAAGTTTTCGTTGAGTCACCGATCAAACCAGGAGATTTGTTTCTGGTACGTTCCTATTACCCGTAAATGTGGCAGTATATGCGGCTGCATAAGAACAGGTCAACTTGATAGTTTTTGCGGGTGGGACTGGGTCATACTGAACAACAAATAGTTTTGTGACTTTTGTCACTCTCCTCATTATCTTATAGATAAGAGTTAGATACTTAAATATAATTTTTATGTTGTTTCAATAATAGTCTAAATCATGAATATTTGATTTAGTAAGTTGTTTGCATTGAAAAGATATTTTAGGCACGGCGAAGCTAGAAAAGTTCTCGATTGGGTTCATGGCTAAAGTCAAGAACGTTTGTGTACAAATTTAGCGGGTTCATAACTCAAATTATGCAAAAAATCTAATAAAATTATGCTAAGATTACACTAAAAGTATCTTTTATCAAATGGTAAGCAGCTTGTATATGCAACTCCACCTCTGATTTTAGGCAACTTTTGACTCATTTAGCCATTTTTTAGTTGTTCTCTTCTAGTCGACTATGCTGATTGCTGAGATATAATTACCAAAATCAACTCATTCATAAGTGTTGCAATTTGTGACTGCAGATTCTATTGAAGCTTGTAACTTCATTGTTTGATGCTTTTCCAGAGGCTACTGAATGTATGTAGTTAACTAATGTTGTAATCTACTAGTTGTAACCGTGTTTTATCAGTGATTATGCTAATATCAAATGCTTAAACTATATTACTTTCAGGGTTCTTTCAAAGTCAAAATATGATAGTGCAAGTCTTGTTGAAGATTTACAGCATACTTCTAGTTCCGTTCATAAGCCCGATATTGTCTTTTTATGTGAACCTTGGGAATTTGATAGTGCGAGTCGTGAGCATAGCAGTTAAGATTTTAGAGTTTTGCTCGAAATCATTTCCAACACGCGAAAACTAGAGCTTCTTTCTGATTAATACGTTTAGTTATCAGTCATTATGGAGTATAACAGACTGTGTTTTACTTTGATTGTCAAACTTGTGGTTACAAAACTTTTGATTCATTTCAATTTCTGAATTCTTTAGTTTTATATAATGTATTGTTATCTTTATTGTATCTTGTAATTAAACGTTCTTTTTTCCTTAATCTATACTTGTACTCATATTAATGTCAAAGTTTAATTTAGCTTGTTTAAGTTAGAGGTACTCTAATATATACTAGGACTAAGTTTGTAAATACGCAAGATACTTTCTCAAAAGTACCGAAATACGTAACATACTAAATATATTACTTATATCGCTAATTAACTTTCAAATTTTGAACAATATACGTAATGTCACCGGTTAGTAGCAGGCAAACAAGTTACAACTTACACCCTGGATTTTTTATTAATTTTGTTTGTCCACGTGATTTATCTACATGGAAATTAACATATTACTTAAAAAAAAAAAAGACCGTATATAACAGACATGTTGACTTCGTTTCCCCTAAATCCACTCACTTTCCACNGTCGTGAGCATAGCAGTTAAGATTTTAGAGTTTTGCTCGAAATCATTTCCAACACGCGAAAACTAGAGCTTCTTTCTGATTAATACGTTTAGTTATCAGTCATTATTATAACAGACTGTGTTTTACTTTGATTGTCAAACTTGTGGTTACAAAACTTTTGATTCATTTCAATTTCTGAATTCTTTAGTTTTATATAATGTATTGTTATCTTTATTGTACCTTGTAATTAAACGTTCTTTTTTCCTTAATCTATACTTGTACTCATATTAATGTCAAAGTTTAATTTAGCTTGTTTAAGTTAGAGGTACTCTAACCTTCCGGTTCCACCCTTCCTTGCATATATACCTAGGCCTCGCCATTCTTGCCGATATGAATGAAACTTATAACTGGGAACCCGTGAAGACTCACCTCTTGAAAATCTAGAACCTTATCTTTGTTGGTGATTTTAGTGTCATTATTTATATTTTATGTAATTGTGATTTACTTAAGATCAAAGGCTTAATCAGGTTTAGCTTACAGCCGAGTTAAAAGGTGCGGAGTGCACACTCGTTCTAGGTAGCTTGATGCCGCCACAAACAAAGAGTGGGGGTCAAGAGGCCCGCGCCCCCTTGCGGGGTCAAAGGGCAGAGTCCCTTGCTGGGTCCCTCTCCCTGGCAGCGCCCCAAAAACTAAACGATTTTTGGGATTCGGGTGTTACCCGTTTTCCTCCAAACTGTTTTTTCCACCAAAAGACGTGCGTGACTCTTCTCACCAACCGCTTTTAACCAAATATAACTAATTTTTGGTTGGGTTATATACACCAGAATTGATCTCTTCCAGAATATGACAAACACAACAACTTTCTGTGTATTACTAGTACTTTGATTTCTCTTGCTTTAGAAACAAAGTGTCATTCTTTGAATTATCCAATTAAAGATTTCGTGATACCCGAGGCATATATGGTCGAAATACTTCAATATAAAAGTCATCTTAATACGATTTAGAGAATATATCAGGATTATTACCGCTCACACACACCCAAATTCTAACAAAATCTTTAACAGTTAATGCTTAAAATAATCGGTTAACATTATGATAATATCATAAATTTAGTAGCATGGTACTTGCGTAAAGCGGCGTGCCAAAGGCGAATATTATTTAACGATTTTCTGATTTTACGTCTTTTTGTTTGGCGAACAGCGTTTTTCTATAATAGATGATAGTTTCTAGTTGTTGTGGGCTTTTAGTGTGAGATTGTGAACTGAAGAGTTAATATGCCATATTATTATACGTAAATTTGAAAAGTTATTACTTTACCTATAAACATATTAAATTCATTATAGTAGATATAGCTTATTATTGTAAGAATATATTTTATTATTGTAACATCCAAATTAGTCATAATTTAATGTGTAATTAATGTATTTGGAAATTTGTTTTAAGAATTAATAATAATAGTAACATCTGTAAAATTAAAAAATTAAAATTTCTAATAATAGAGATCATAATGCATTATAAATAGTACTACTTAGTGCATGCACGAGATTTACACATAAATCAACAATATTTAATATATTGTAACCGTGATATTACACACACTTGGTTCAAACTATAAGTACAACTAATAATTATATTTTAACCCATACATCTTGTTAGGTCACCATATTGTAAACATAAGTATAGGTTTTGGTAGAAATGAGATGAGAATAGAGATTGGTTGATTAAATCAATATGAAAGATGAAAGTGCAAGAGTTTTTTTAAGATAATGAAATAACCAACAATTGTATGAGTTACATAAGCTTAGTATTTATAGGCAAGGTCTAGGGCAACACTTCCTTCCCTTACTATCTTTCTAGTCGTGGGCTTTAGAAGCCCATTGGACGCCTACATAACATAATACATAACCATAAATAAAATGAATAAACTAGCAACCTATTACATATTGTAGAAATGACCGAGACTTGAGAGATTACGTAAAACGTGATCCTAACAATCTCCCCCTAAGGGTCGGTCATGAGGACTAATAGGATTGCTCGACGTCTTTTTCTTTGTCTTTAAATGTTGACTTTCACGGCTTTAGACGTCTTCAAAAAATTCGTTAGCAAAATGATTCATTGTTCTTTGTTCTTTGTCTTTGATGATTTGATAGTGATCAAGTGATGTCGTAGTCTGCCATTCGTCACATTCTTAGTCTCCAGTGGATCTGCGCCTTTCGAACATGCTCATACATCTTTGACTTTGATGCTTATATACTTTCGTAGCTCTTATTTCTTTGTTGAAGATTCTTTGTGTTGACGTAAAATCCTTCTTTGAATGTTGCTTAGCCTTAGATCATTGTCTTTTCACTTTGTAGATTCTTTCATTTGACGTAGAATCTTTCTTTGACTGTTATAATGCATTGATCTTTGATGAGAGCTTTCATAGTCGTTGAGATGTAAGTATGAGCATGTGGACTTTGGCGTTCAGGATGGTAGTTGTACCTGCATTGAAACAGTTAGCAATAATACGTCCGGTACTTACAGGTTTGGAATTAGAATTTGTCGACAGCATAGTGTGAAGACTCCTTCTAATCCTTACCAAGGCCGTTCCTAATCGGATACCCCCTAGAGGGCTTACACAGACATATTACAAGGAATCACCGAAGTGACCTGCTGTCAGGGCTGTTTGATGTTGACCCTGGCAGGATTTCCGTTCAATCATTCAAGAAATACATAAGTAAATCCCTCATAAACGTTCAAGGCAGATTGCTAAGATCTGCGTAGGACTCGATAGTTTACACTTAGTGTCCAATGATGTAAGACACTAGTGTAGAAGTATTATGTGTTCCTAGGAGATCTTTGATGTATCTCGTGGCTCTAGACTCGATTTGTGCACAATTTGGTCGTCGGAGGTGTGGAGCAGAGTACCTCCTTTTCAATATCGACACACTCGTAGTGAATGGTCAATAGATTATGCAGGGTTCTCCGTGAGAATGAAACAAGTATCTTTTGAGAGACACTTGAGTGGCTAAGAAGGTTTTAGGTGCATTGCGTCACTGGGTCCATGACGTCTTAATCTTCAATACCGGTGTTGCCTTAGCAATATCGAGTAGCATATGAATTGAACCCGGTGTCTGCCCTAAGGTTGAACATATGGAGGGCTGTTTCTTTTCACCCTTTTCTTTACTTTTCTTTTTAATTCTTCAACCCCTTCTTTCTCCTTTCATTCCTTTCTCCTTTTTTATCATATCATATCTAAGGACTTCTATTTTCTAACTATTGGTGATGTCCTTGGGTAGATCCCTCCGATTCTGGCGGATCATAAGACGGTTTTTCCTATCCTTAGTCACCTTATAACTTCATGACTATCCTATTGATGCCTTTGAACCAAATATTTGAAAATCTCTCAAAGTGTTTATATTTATAAAACTTTTTGTAAACACTTTGAGGGTTTTGATTTCTTATGAAAGACTCCCCCTCAACATATGCTCATGAATATTTTCAGAAATTTGCATATGCGGGAAGAGTTGGCACTTTTTGAATTGATCCACTCTTAATAGACATATACCCGAGGGACACGTTTACGTTGCTTAGTTAAAGGGATCCATTATCAGTTTTTAGGTGATAACTAGTCCTAATAACTAACTTGAAGTTGTTAACATTCCTAAAAGGAAGTTAGACCCGTCAAACTAAACGTCTAAGAAGAGTTTCTCGAAATGGTACTTTCTACTCGGATAAGTCCTTTCGAATACTAACATTTGTTGTTTCGTCAATTCGTGGGTCAATTCTGAGTCGAGCTCGCACAAGATAAAACTTTTGACATCATATTTTAATCACTTTTCATCTTCTCCCCCTCAAAAATAGCATATCAAATGTTGTTTTTGTAAACTTTTTGATTAAAATATGCCTTTTTGAGTCGTATGGGGAGAAATCAATCAAGACTTGAAGATTTAGAACGATGTTTTTAATCAAGTACTCCCCCTCAACAAGTGACTACTCATTGAGGTGAAATACTTGTCTTTTGAGCAGAATTGTAAAAAATCATGAAAAGTTTGTTAATTCTACTCAAAAGTAAGAAGCTTTCGCTCCTTATGTGAGGATTGTAGCACTGATGCGTACCACAGGGTACTTTAAGTACAAAGTGCGGGTTGTACACTGTTATGTGTGCACAAGCCGTAGTAATCACAAATCAATCAAAATATATTGAAAGTATTGAAATGTTAATACCAGAAATAAGGGAGCTAAGGTGCATCAGTAGGCTAAGCATCAAAGTCTGTGACCTGAGGATCAGGTCGTTTGAATGTCAAGACCGGAAATGAAGGTCGAACACCGATGTAGCTTTCAAATCTCCTGATCTGCTCGCGACGACAATCTTTCTTCCACCGTATGAACAAAGTTGCGAATCATCCTTCGTGCATTCGCATTCCACCTCGTATTTTCACCTTTGCGTAACCTCTTCTTTTCATCAAGCAATCTTTCAACTAACCCATCACGAACTCGTTTAAGCGTGTCATCACAGAATTTGTGGATCTCATCGAACCTCATGTAGCAGAGCTGTTTCTTCTTGTTGAGGTAGGTGATTCCAAATGATGGTTGCTGTATAAGTGTGTACTGTGACGACTCTTGAATTTCAGGAAACGTGAGTTGTGGTTTGGTGAGGTTGATGTCGTTCTGATAACTTTCAACGCCCAGCTGAAGATCTTCCACTCTTTCTTGAACTATCAATCGTCTGATGTAGAGAAGTAGAGACGCGATGAAGTTGTATTGTGTTTCCTTTGGGAAGTTTAGCATTTTTCCTTGAACCTTTTCCAAATACATATCTTCGATGTCATTCAGGTTGAGATCTGGGAAGTCTGCTTCACAAAACTTGTACTGCTTCTCATCCAGTCTCTTGACGATTATTTCGCGCATGAAAGTGTAGTTGAATCTTCGATCCTCCAAGATTTCCATGATAGCAACGATACGAAGCGGATGCTTCACATTCTCACTTGTTGTTAGATGTAGTCTGTGGGTGTAACCGAGTTTACGTTTCTCTGGCCAGTGTTGAATACCAAGAAGAGCTTCCTTGTTGTATGTCACAACTGATTTGCTTAATATTGGTGTTGTCTCTACAATGTCAGGTAATTCATATCTAGCAGCTAGAACGGAAATCGTCAGTGAGGATGCATATCGTTCTTTGGAGGTCTCATGAGCATGTTGAAGATATCGGAGATCGTTGTTGAAGAAGTAGCGGTAAGGGATCTTAGGTTTTTCTGGAAAACCTAGAAGAGGCAATGGTTTTCAACGCTTCAAACATCGTTGATTCTTTAGGAGTCTTTTCCTCTTTATCTCTGAGTTTTGCAGCTAACAAGGCTTTTAGTTGCTCAGTTGTAAGATCAGTTGGTGCAGGTGGAGCCCTGTTGGTTCGGAGATAGAAAGGTGTTGACTGAAGCATTTGTTCCATGCTGTGTTTAATCCTGGTGTTCAACTCTGTGTGAATTGGTTGAAGAAGTTCTGACACTGCTGGAGTGGTGATGGCAACAAGGTTGTCATTGAGGTATTCTTCAGTGTACGACTTTATCATTCCACTCATATCAGCTTGCAGGAGCTTGTTAACTAGAGCGGTTGACTCTTTGAGATCCTTGACTTGATTAGTCAATGTTGTGACCTGTTTTGACAACTTCTGAACTTGGCCTTTTAGATCTCCATCCTGCGATTGTGTGTCTTTCTTCTTTTTCCTTGCCATAGCAACAGCTTGCTTGATCTTATGTGATGCGGTGGCAGTAGATGAGCTTCCCCTTTTCTTGATTGATTTGCCTTTTGATGTTATCTTTGGTGGTGGTGGTGATGAGTGGTGTGATGATGATGTTGAAGATGACTCATGTTCAGGTTCAGATGGAGGAGGAGAAGGATCCCTTGGAGGAGTACCTTTGGGAATTGGAGGATCCTTTGAAGATGAATGTGGAGGTGTGTTGATAAGTTGGTCAGTGTCAAAGAATTCTTCGTCTTGTTGTTCATCACTAAACAATCTTTCAGTCTCCTCACTTGCTTTCTTCTTCAGTTCTTCTTCTCTTTGTACCTGATCAAGGAACTCAGGTGTGATGAACTCAGAAGGCTCATTCTCCTTTTGCAAGTCTGCAACATCTTCCTCGGTAGCTTCCGTCATAATGACATTCCCTTCTGGATCTCGTTGTTCAGTTTCAGTTTGAGTCAATGTTGTGGAAGGAGGAATCAATGTGCTGCTTGAGCCACCCTCTTGAGCCTGTATATCGAGCGGTTGTTGATGAGGCTGGGGATGATGAAGATTGAGGAGTGCAGCTTCTCTCAGTTCTTTCAGATGCTGCTTCTCTTCTGCTCTGGGATCAACAATAATGCTTTTCAGTTTACGTTTGTCGACCAGTGGTTCATCAACCGGTTCATCTTCTTCTTTTTCATCATGAGTACCACCACTAGGTTCATTGATGGTGATCCCTGTACTTTTCTTTTGTTCATTGTGAAGATTTTCCTTGCTTATCTGCTTTGCCAATTCAAGTCCGGGAAACTCCTCTTCATCATCTCCTGCTTTTGTTCTTCTTTCAAAATCTTCCTCATCATCTGACTCAGTTCCAAATTCGGATTCAGACTCTGAAGATGAAGACAATGGTTCATCTTGAACGATTTGCTTCGGTGTGATCTTCTTACGAGGTTTAGTAACAGGCTTTGGTGGAGACTTTGTTTGTTGTGAGGTTGTGGTACTGCTTGTGGTTCCAGTATTGCCACCTCTCCTGCTACGAGTCTGAATTTTGACGATTGGTTCGTCTTCTTCACCAGTGTATCCTACATTCCCAGCATGAAAGGCTTTGTCGTAGATTTTGTAGTTCTGTGTTTTACGAATCTTGTCATCTAGGAAGTAGTCTGGAATTCTCATTCCCTTGGTCCTTGTTGTGAACTTGATGGTTTTGACAAAAGAGATCTTGTAATCTTTGTTGTATATATCTTTAGGTTCTGTAGGATCATGCATTCTCTTGAGGTAGTCAGGTGTTTTGTCGCAGAAGTGTTCAATCAACATCTTTGTGAACCTGACGAACGGGATTACATTCCTTTCACGATCGGTTTGGATGTGATGGATCATGTCGCTCATTATCGAACTAGCAAAGTTGATTGGTTGCATGCTCATCATCCCCCAAAATACTTGCAGATGCTCTAGTCGTGGATGTTCATGACCACTTTTCCTGCCTGAAATGGATCTGACAATCAACATGTAGAAGGTTCTCTATGGTTGTGGTAGATATTTGACGTTGAATCTGGACAGTCTGATAAGTGGTAATTCGTCTTGAACATCATATCCTAGATCAATGAGATAATCTAGAATTTCAAGTTCGGTTAACATAGGACAGAATTCTTTTGGTGTAGGAAGCATGAGAACAGTTCGAAGAACATCCTGGTCCACGGTGTATTCTTGACAATCTAGTTTGATGGTGAAGGATTCATCGTCCAAGTTTGCTTGAGCTGTGTGCCAGAACTGATGAATATAGAAGATAGGAACTGACGTTGACTTAGTAAGCATGGACTTGCAGGGATGAGCCAGTAGAATGTCTTTAACAATCTTGCATGAATCTTCAGGAATCCGAAGTTTGTTGAAGTCAATTCGTGGATTGTTTTGGCCAATGGTGATGTTGTAGTTAGCTGGGACAACCTCTCCGAGTGCACGTAACGGAAGAGTTTGTTCGGGGACATTTTCGGTGGGTTCAGCCATTGTATTCTGTAAATGTATCATCATGAAATCAAACATCCAAATTTGTTAGTCATTAGTTCACGTTCAAGTTTGACATCCATTGACATACAAGTTACATGTTGCAATTAAGATTCAGTTAATTAACACGTGGGATGTGGTTGTATAAGCAGTTTTACACATGTAAGCTGACATAAGTTCAAACATTCATAACACATAGCATTACAAATCACATCTTAGACATATGTATATATGAATTACACACATCCACAAGTTAATAAAACATGATTACAACACAACCAAAACACTGATTCATGAGTATTCATTCATTAGACATATTTTCGAAAAGATTACAACAAATGAAAATTCTAAAAAAAATTCATTAAGTGTGATCTCGAAAACATGGTCGCCAGTGTTCTCGATAACATTCAATATGTGTGTTCTCGATAACTTTTGAACACCAAGTTCTCGATAATTTTCAACAATGAAAGTTCTCGATAACTTTAAATAATGAAGGTTCTCGATAATTTTCTATGATGAAAGTTCTCGATGACATTAGCATCAAATGTTTTCGAAAAACTTCAATGAGTATTTCGATAATACATGTTTGCATGTTCTCGATAATTCAGGGATCTCGAAAATTTTATCACGAGATCTCGATAATTCATCAAGATTTCTCGATAACATAGTTAAGGAGAGATCTCGACAATTTATCGAGTGATCTCGATAAGATTCTCAAGGATCTCGATAACTCAGTTTTCGAAAAATTCTTATACAAGAATTTTCGAGATCTTAGTTGACATACGTTTTCTTGTAAATTTTGGACTCCTTGATAGAATACCTGATAAGATGAACGTAGAAAAACAGTTAAACACAAGTATCACTCATAGGCACAAGATCTCGAAAACCTAGCGAGACCCTAAAATATCTAGATCATAGAATACGTGCAAACATGTTGAAAATCCAATGGAACACATCAATTAACACATAAACAATCACATTTTAATCACTTAATTGAACTCAAGTACACATACATGAAAATACCCAATTCGAACAAAAACCCTAATTATCTAGATCATGCGTACGAGAAGATTTGAAGCAATTAACAAGCATAGAAATGATTAACATACTCAAGCAAACATATCCCATCACTAAAATCAAACAAAACAACACAGAATCAGAAATACCCAAATCGTATATAAACCCTAGATTTCGAAATCAACTCAAACATGTTATATGTTATGATTAATAGTTTCTAACATGATTAGAATAATTCTAACAGTAAAAGCCCTATGAAACATTAAACAAAAACACATGATTTGAGAAAATACGAAATTTACGAAACCTTAGATCTCGAAAACCAAATTGTGGAAAATCTAGCCATTAAAAACGTAATTCCTTGAAAACCAAGTTTTAAATTAGGCCAAAGATTATGAAAACACTTACGGTTTGAAGATTTGAAGCTCGGATTATGGGTTTTGATTTGAGCCGTTTGATGTGATAAGAGAGTGTTTGTTTGTTTGTTTTTGAAATAATAAGAAAAAAACTGGGGGGGGGGGGTGTTTGTTTAAGGTTATTGTTTTTAAAACTTTGACTATTTGGCAAAAACAGTCCCTTAACTACATAATATTCTTTATTAGTCCTAAACTTTGATATTTAACGATGTAAGGAAACGACCGTTAGCAACGTAGACATTCTAGGCTAAAAGGAAATTAATGAAGTATTAAATTTAATGAAACAAGGGAAAACCCGTGAAGTTCCACCATTATTATTGACAACATCATCTTTATGAAATATGCAAGTACACTTGTTTGAGCAAGATTTTTAAATTTTGAAGAACATTTTCTCCCCCTCAACACTTGGTGANAAAAGGAAATTAATGAAGTATTAAATTTAATGAAACAAGGGAAAACCCGTGAAGTTCCACCATTATTATTGACAACATCATCTTTATGAAATATGCAAGTACACATGTTTGAGCAAGATTTTTAAATTTTGAAGAACATTTTCTCCCCCTCAACACTTGGTGATAATATTGAGAAATTTTTGATAAACCGAAGTGTTGATATAGGTAGTGTACTTGCTTTTGAAGAACGAGAGAAAAAAAATAAAACCCATAAGCTAAAAATGTAAAGTCTTTTTGGTGTTTTTGAAGATTTTTTGATTTTGTCTTTTGTTTTTGATAAATATTTACAAAAATGGTTTTGCTATTTGACTCAGTTAATTGTTTTCAAGAAAAGATTTTAAATCATCTGGAGTCAAACACCGTATACCAATCCGGTGGACTTGTTCAGCAAACATTGATGGAGGTAAAGGTGTCGGGAACAAGTTGGCCAGTTGGTATTCAGTACCCACAAAGTATAACTCAATTGTACCCTTTTCAACATGTTCCTTGATGAAGTGATAACGGAGATCAATGTGCTTAGACTTTGAATGCAGAACCGTGTTGCATGAGATTGCTATCGCACTTTTCGAGTCACAGTACATCGGAATTTTGTTGAACAAGTAACCGTAGTCTATTAGCTGTGTTCGCATCTAAATGACTTGAGCACAGCAAGCAGACATGGCTACATATTCAGCTTCCGTAGATGATAATGAAGTGCAATCTTGCTTCTTCGATTGCCAAGACATAAGTTTATCTCCAAGAAACTGCAAACCACCAGAAGTACTTTTGTGTATGTCTACGCACCCTGCATGATCAGCATCATGCCCTTGGGGCTTGTTTGAGACCATAAAGAGCTTTCTTAAGTCTGTAGACATGATTAGGATGCTCTGGGTCGACGAATCCCTCTGGCTGACTAACATAGACAACTTCATGTAACTCACCGTTTAGAAATGCCGTTTTCACATCCATTTGATAAACAACCATGTTTTTGTGAGCAGCGTATGCTAGAAAAATGTGAACTGCTTCAAGTCTAGCCACTGGTGCAAAAGATTCCTCAAAATCAATTCCTTCTTCCTGAGAATATCCTTTAGCAACCAATCGGGATTTGTTATGAATAACTGTGCCATCTGCGTCCAACTTTTTTTACAAATCCATTTCAGCCCAATGACATAAACTCCATCTGGTCGTTCAACTAATTCCCACACTTCGAGGCGTTTGAATTGGTTGTATTCCTCTTGCATTGATTCAATCCAGTTGTCGTATGTGAGTGTTTGTTTAATGTTTTTAGGTTCAGCTTGACAACTGTGAGTGCATAAATGCAATGTTCACCATCGGAGTGAAGTCATTGTCTTGTCATAACTGGAGCTGAAGGATGTCCAATGATGTTGATTAAGGGATGATCTTTAGTCCACTGATGTGTTGAAGGGTGAGGGTTATAGAACTGCTGGATATTAAGTGGTTCCAAATTGCGTGTTGACGACTCTGCAATATCTTCAAGGTTTGGAGTCGGAGCAAATGGATTAAACAGTGCATTTGGATCATACGCAGCAGGTTCGGGTACTTTGTGTTGGTTCAGATCTTAAGCTGTATTGTCTGTATTGGAATCGTTTTGTTCAGCAAACGGATTGAAAAACTCATTTGAAGGTGCACTGTTGTCTACATTGGTTGTTGAAGGAGCAGTTGTATCAGGTATTGGAATATTTTCAGGTTGAGCAGCGGAACTAGTGGATACATCTGGTGCACTTTGATCAAAAGTGTCATCAAACAACGGTGTGAACAAGGTTTCCAATTCTTTGCGGGTTAGTGACAATGGTTCAGTTGAAGAATCTGGAAAGTTAAGACGGTTTCATGCGGGTCCTAAGCTGTTGTGCTCAGAAGCCATCTCTGTGAGCTCATCGAAATTAGCATGAATAGTCTTCCTGAATCTTGTTAGTACGACGGTTGTAGATTCGATTCAACCCTTGAAAGTAGACAAATGGGAGATGAAGCATTCATGTCAGATATTGAAATGGTATAAAGACTGTTTCTACGTGAGCCTGACATAAGATCATTTATTTGTAAATCATGAACAAAACAAGTTTTCTCCTTAAATGCAACTTCCAGATCACCATCACAAAATTGACCGACTGAAAATAAATTGTGACCGAGGCCTTCAACATAGTACACATGACTAATTACGATATTCCTATTGACTTAATCCCCATATCCCATAATAGCAGCGAAGTGATCATTCCCGAATCTGACAGTACCAATGACCTTTGAGACAAAGTTTCGTAACAGTTTGAGATTGCCTGTCATGTGTCGGGAGCATCCGCTATCAACAATCCAAAGAACAATTTGAACCACCTGCATCACACAAAGGAGACAACGATGGAACAATGGTAAGGGTGGAACCCAAAGAAGTTGTGGGTTACGTTGGGTTAGAAGCACACAGAGAAACACTTTTAGGAATCCATTTAAAGTTATGTGTCCTTTGTAACCAACGTTGCCAATTCCAGCTAGATCGTGCTTTCTTTTTAGTGAATTCGCTAAGTGATGGCATGTTCCTTGGAGTATTGTTCGCAACTATAGGGGTGACTACATCATTCTTAGAAACTACATTTGGCATAAGTCCGAGCACAGATTTAGAAGTAGTAGTGGGCCTAGATTTTCTGCCAGATGTACGTTTCTTATGACGTGATAAAAGAGAATTTGCAACACATTTAGAGTGATCACCAGATAACATACTATTACGACAAAACACACATGAAGCATTAACATTCAAGGCATTTAACGGTTCATCATTTGTTACACAAAGATTAGGATTACTATTTGCCAAGTTAGAATCTAAATCTAGTGCAAGATGATTTTTATTCAAAGTCCTAAGGTGGTCTTCTACTTCAGAGGCTTCTAGTGTCTCTCTTCTACGTTGCAAAATCCTATTCTTCCTTTTGATACGTCTACACTTGGATTTGCTAATGCTAGGAGTGGAAACTATTCCTGTAGAAGTGGAGGGATCCAAATTAGAATTCTGAGTATGTTGTTCTACAGTGGTTATGTCTAAAGAATACATTCCTGGTGCAACTACTTTTGTGTTGGCAGACTTTCCTTTTTCAAGTTCACGTATTGTCTCTTTTAACTCAATGATGATGTGCTTTTTGTCTTGAATTTCACTGTCAAGCTTTCTATTTAAATAAAGATAATCATCTCGACTTTTTTGCCAATATGCAATTCTGCAATTTCCTTTTCATATTTTGAATTTTGACTTTGTAATTCCTCATTTTCTTTTTGAAACGATATTGAAGTTTTAAGACTTTTTAGTTCTAGTTCGAAATCAAGACTTTGGGGTTTTGACACCATTCAAGTTTTTTGTTCAGTTGAAAAATCTCGTTTGAAAGTTTGTTTTGCACATCATCATTGTGTTGTCGGAGATTCTTATTTTCACGTTTTAATGTCTCAAGTTGTTTAGACCACAATTCAATATCATCACNTTGTAATTCCTCATTTTCTTTTTGAAACGATATTGAAGTTTTAAGACTTTTTAGTTCTAGTTCGAAATCAAGACTTTGGGGTTTTGACACCATTCAAGTTTTTTGTTCAGTTGAAAAATCTCGTTTGAAAGTTTGTTTTGCACATCATCATTGTGTTGTCGGAGATTCTTATTTTCACGTTTTAATGTCTCAAGTTGTTTAGACCACAATTCAATATCATCACAGTGATCATCAACAAGCTTAGAAGTACCAGATTCATACAGAGAATTCATAACCACCGAAATTATATCAGCACTAAGAACATGTTCCAAGAGTCGATCAGCTTCTTTTTGTAAAAATTTGTTTCGATGTTTTTGCTTTGAAATTGCTTGTTCAGTTACTTGAAAAACATTTACTATGGTTTTAACTTCCTTGTGAAGTTCCTGTTCCCATTTCTGAGAATATGAATGCAAACGTTGAAGATTAGGAGTAAATTGTTTTTGAAACATTTCTGTTAGGTCACCATGTTATAGCATAAACAACCAATGATACAAGAACTAGAATGGAGAAGAAGAAGATAGAATAATATGGAAGGAACTCTACTAATGATATGATGAAAATGACAATGTATTAATGAGAACCAACAAGCCTTAAGGAAGGCTTACACATAGTATTTATAGGGGAGTCCAAGGGTCTCTAGATTCATCTCCATACTTTACACTACTAGCCCTTGGACTTCCACTTGTAGTAACATCACATCATAAAATTTCATAACAAAATGATTAAACATAAAACATAATAAGTTTAACTAGCAACCTATCATGAACTAATGACCGACACTTGAATAACGTGAAACGTGTTCCTAACAATCTCTGCCTAAGGGTCGGTCGTCAATGGTGAATGGTTGCTTTGACGTCATCTTCTTTACTCTTGAACTTTGGCAATTGCTGGACGTCTCAAAATCGGTTAGATTAGACAAAAATTCTTTGCTCTTCAATCCTTGTTCCTTGTTGTTGAAGTGATGCATATGATGTAGTAATCTGCCTTTGGTCACTCCTTCGACTCAACTTGATGGTACGCCATTCCAACATTGTAACACCCCCAACTCAAATATGGCAGCTATCGTGCTGGGGGTATTACGAAAATAGAAACCAGGCACATTTATAGTAAACGACCACAACTCGGGACGTTTGAAATGTGACCAAAACATATCATTCGATTTACAAACCGTTTAGAGTACAAGTACTCTTTAGTCAAAGTTGCAGCGGAAAAGTAAATAGAGTTTGCAGCGGAAAAATAAACAAAGTATAGCAGCGGAAATGTAAAAGACACAAAAGGTTTGACGAATGACATGTAAAAATAGGGTAGTAAAGTAGTTAAGCTGCCGTGACAGAATACCACTCCAGCCAATGCCACTCCTCCACGCCCATTATATCATCATGCCAAGCTAAACATCATTACCTGAAAATACATGCTTAAAAAGTCAACACAAAGGTTGAGTGTAATCCATAGGTTTAAAATATAAAGTTGAGCACAAGGTTTAATCATAAGATATGAGCAACATATGCTAATATCGGGTAATCAAGATAACAACCAATGTATAGAGGCATCCCTGTGCATATAACATTGTTGATGATGCTAAGCTCATGACACGCAAACGTTAACCACAATCATAATATCAATATAACCGCGGAATTTCATAGTATAACAATGCCCTCAAGGTCGAGCACTTGCCATTTACTCGACAAATCGAATATAGTACACCACAATTTGCCTATCTAGCAAAAGGAGTGGGAGGGTCAATTCCTATAGCGCTATATCCCTATATTCGCGTTCACTCGCAAGTGATTAATGGTTCATGATCTGAGGGTCTTGCATAGGCAAGGCAGAGCTACTTAGCACATCGTCAGGAAAGCATACCAATCAGGAAAGCATACCAAAAATACTTGTGCTCAGAAAACATTTAAAGCATGTATCTCACCCCATGGGTTTATAAACATTTAAAAGATAAAAAGTGGGGCTATGAATCACACCTTAACAACAGCAGGTAACGAGATATATATGTCAACCAAACAAATACGCCTCACAGCAGACAATCCTCAGCACAACCTAATCATATAAATATCATAACTCAGCAATAGTACTCGAATACTTTAATAGTTAATGCTTGAATGAAGTTTTATAAAAGATGATGGCGTTTGAAAGAAAACATTTTCCAAAAGTAGTCTCGTGTGGAAGAAAGATAGAAAAGAACAAGTCGGCGAACCTTAAAACATATGAGAAAACAACAAAGACTCGAAGAATACTCGTCAAAAGAAAGGAAGAACAGAAAAGAATAAAAGACACGAATAGATAAAGACAACAATTCCTAATAGTCTCGGTATTACCCATTTCCCAAAATATATTAAGATTATATTTGATAAAGTATAGTAAAGATAATAATTAATTTTAGTAAATTTCGGCATGACCTGCCCGTTTATAAAGCATTTCCCGAGTCATCGACTCTTTTAAATACAAATAACGTTAATAATAATATAAGTGTAGATATTAATATGATTGGATATATCATTCACGTTGTCCATTAGTTGTTCAGGTTTATCGACCATTTCGTATAGTTCGGGTTCCAGGTACGTTAAGATCTTTAAGGGCCTAACGTACCCTACCGTCTCGTGTACCAAAGGGTCCATAAGTCCAAATAACCATAGCCGCAAATCCAATACGTCCAATACAAGTTCACAAGTCATATCACAAGTCTCAAATGCAGATACCAAGTCCGTCATCCAAATCAAATTAACTTTAACAATTTACATTTTAAATTTCATAGTTATTATTCCGTATTAATATTTACCGTTTAAACGTTTAAAACTATTAATAATAATAATAATGTTAATAATAATAATAATAATAATAATAATAATTATCACAATCCCGAGACTAATAACCAACATAATCCCGACAAAACACAATCAAGCCACATCAAAATAATCACAACCAATCCCATATCTCGCCTCAACCCAAAATACCAATTACTAAACCAAATCCAAACGGCTAACCTATTAAACCAACCAAATACAATTCGCACAACACTTCGGCTTAACCAAATCTCATCCAAATCCAAATATAATAACCAAGTCACCAACAACAACAATAATAACAAAAATATATCACTCACCACCACCACCATGGCTCGGTGGTGGTGACTCGTGGCTGCCGAGACATCAAACAACCAAACGGACCCTCTAAAACTACCAAACTACCAAAATATATACTCCCACTCGTTACCAAACGCAACCAAAACATCAAAACATACAAACCCTCACCGAGTCAACCGAGTTGACTCGGTGAGTCAACCGAGTCGCGACCCTACGTGACCAACAAGCAATCCACACGAGTTTTTATCCTTTAAAACATATCAAAAATATTTTTAATAAAAAGATTTAATAATAA
>LBNU01021073.1:10244-32193 GCA_014162995.1 Artemisia annua
ATAATAAGATATAATGCTTGTGGAATGAATATATTGCAGAATTCCTGGAGATTATAAGTTAAAGAATTGACAAAACTTTTAGGTTTTCGGAAAAATACAAAACTTTCAAAAATTGCAGAAAATTATAACCTGACGCTGTCAGGTGTTAATCCTGACGCCGTCAGAAAGTTCTGACAGAATTCTCATGTTAAGCTTCCGGGAAAAATTCTGGAAAAACTAGATCTTACTTCCTGGAATTCCTGCAAAAATTCATTATGACTCGATACAAGCATTTGACTCAAACAAGTACTAATATGTATGCTAATTTCATTGTTATGATTCATGTTCATTCGTTCTATATAAACCGATTTGGATTTCCCTTACACTTAGCTTTTGCAAAATACCTTTATATGTAGTTAAGACGACGTTAAAAACAAAATAAAGCATTTTCACAATTTAGTTTGAAGCATGAATCAATAATCAAGAAATATAACTTACATACGGAAACAAATAAAGTCAAATAAACACACAAAAACAAAAAAAACATGGGTTGCCTCCCAAGAAGCGCTTTTCTTTATTAACGAGTCTTGTAGCTAGACTCAAAGTCACTGTACGTTACGTGACTTCGTCGTTGGTCACGGTTCCTAAGTCATCCTCTTTTCCGGTTTTGTATTCGGGCCCTAAGTTCAAACAATCCTTATAGAAACCGAAAATCCTTTTCATGACATAGTCTACTCCCCTACGTCTATCCTCATCATTCCTATAGTAAACCGCTTGTTTGAGCTCCTTCTCAACGTTTGACAAGTGTTGGTATTGCTCTATCTTATACGGCATTTGGTAGTTCACCTCATCGGTCTCATCCTTAAATGTGACTATCCCTAAGGAAGGTTCATGAGTCATTCTAGAGACCTCGATAAATGGTTTGCCTAAGACTACTTGGGTCACACTTGCATCGATTATTGGGCGGATATCTTCTACAATCACAAAGTCGGTGACATAGGTAAAGTTTCCTACATAAACCGGTAATCCTTTAACTCTTCCCGTGAAGTTACTAATCCATCCCTTATCGGGAAACACTCTATACCCTAGTTGACTTTTCATTATCAAATTGTATTGAGCTCTAGTCATGATGTTAATGGGTGATCTAGGGTCAATGTACGCTTTCCAAATATGCAAATGCCCGATGTTGCATGGTATGTTGAGATTAGATGGATCGCCCACCTTGAAAATTGGGTTACCTAGGATGTATGGGGTCTCGGAGTCATCGAATAGATTCTTATGATATGCTCGCTCTTCCTTAGTGGGTAACCTATTGAAGTAATCCTCCTCCTCTACTTCTTCTATTTCGCTAACCTTAGCCTTCCTATCATCCTCTAATTCCTTACTCTCATCCTTTGATTCACTATCATTCTCACTCCTATCAATTGGTCTAATGGTCACAACGTTTACGAAGTGGACATGTTTGGATGAAGAGGGGTCCTTGATTTGTGGTTCGCTATTGGTGTTTCTAGCGTCCTTTTGTGGGGGTGATAGCACTTGGTTGTTGAGGGCTTTCAACAAGTTGTCAATTTTATTGGTCATCTCTACTTGTTGTTGATTGAATTCGGATGTGAATTTAGCTATGCGAGCTTCTTGAGATGCCATAAAATTGGACATCAATCCTTCAAAGTTGTTGGTACTACCATAGTTGTTGGAAGGATTGTTGTTGAAGGTACGGTTTGAGGAATTACCGTTGGGTTGAAACCGGTTAGGTGGGTTGGAAGAATTGTTTTGGGGTGCGTTTTGGTTTGACTTCCACCTAAGGTTGGGGTGATTTTTCCATGAGGGGTTGTATGAATCTCCATAAGGGTTTGGCTCGGGTTTGAAAGTGTACCACTTATCTCCCGCTCCGTCGGTACGCGTGGATGCGTAGTCCGCAAAAGCTTGTTCGGGGAGTTCCATGCAATCACGAGTGTCGTGGGGACCACTACATAATTCGCACGAAGAAGTGATTTTGTTCACTTGGCTTGAAGGTTTAGGAGCTTCGTAGGATTTCATGAGAAACTTGACTTGGTCTTCAAGTTCTATGATCCTACGGTCGGAAGTGCTTGAATTATTCGAAGGCAAAGATATTGCCTTGACCGTTTTATTCAAATCACGGGGATCATTCCAACTTTCGTTGTCATATAGAGCAAGATCTTCTAGGAGATCCCATGATTGTTCCGCACTTAGATCACGTAGCTTGCCACCGGCCGCTTGGTCAATGGTTTGCCTCGTGTGGAGATTGATGTGGTCATAGAAGATTTGGACTTGGAGCCAAAGGTCTATGCCATGATGAGGGACTTTTTGGAGTAAGTCCTTGAATCGAGTCCATGCCTCGTAGAGGGTTTCGCCTTGGCGTTGTTGGAACGCCAAGATATCATTCCTTAGCTTGGTAGTTCTCCCCGGTGGGAAAAATTGAGCAAGGAAACGAGTTGTGAGATCGTCCCAAGAGGTGATGGATCCTGCGGGAAGTCGCTCAAGCCATTGACTAGCTTGGTCCCGTAGAGAGAATTGGAAGAGACGCAATCGGGTCGTCTCTCGAGTTGCAACATCAAGGTCTATGGAATCTACGATTTTGAGGAAATCCTTGAGATGTTGGTTTGGATCTTCGGAACGAAGTCCATGGAATGCGCATCCGCTTTGCACCAACCGGATGGTGTCGGATCGCAAGGGAGTGACATTGGCTCCTTGAGTGAGCTCAATGGTGTTTCGATAGCCAAGGTGGCTAGGTCGGGAATACTCTCCTAAGGTGCGGGGTCTAGGAGGTTGGTTTGGTTGTGGTGGGTGGTTTGGTTGAATTAGGTTGTTGGGATCAAGGATGTTACCACCTTCCATGATGGCGGATGGTAAAGATTACGAACAAAAACACGAAGAAAAAGATAGACTAAAGAAAATCCTAGAAAAAGAAAATAAAAATCTCACTAGAAAGGAATCTAGTGAGTAGACCTAAAGAAATAAAAATTCTACCTAAACAATAACTATTCCCCGGCAGCGGCGCCAAAAACTTGATGCGTGGTTTTGTGACCTTACAACAGGTTTTACCTCTCGAGGGATCTCAAGAGGCTTACAACCCCACCAGGCAGTGTACCTGACCGATGTAGTATAGGATAGTGGTAAGTACGGGGGATTGATCGTTCTCTCACAGGGAATAGTGTTCGTTAGGATAGAAAAGCTACTCTAATAGGTCTAAGGGTGGAAGGAAGATTCTTTTTGTATTTTTATATTTTTTTGAAAGCAATTAAAATCTCGGTTTTTAGAGGAAGGGCGGAATTAGTTGCTAGTCAACTAACCCAAGTTTACTACTTATGCAAATTAAAATAAAATAAATATCTAAACTATTGTGGTTGTGAAAACAATATGGAGAAAATTGTGTTTACTTAGATTTCATTACTCCCTAACTATCTTTTACCGGTTAATTGATATGTGTGTTACTTGTGTGGATGAAGGGTGTATTCCTAATAACTCATGGAGTGGCATACATATCTCTCCAATTCTATGAGCTCTTATCTCGCCCTATGCCATGCACGGCACAACCATAGGGGTTGTAAACAGTGGCTCATGCGTTAAATACTACCTTAATAGCCTAGTATGCCTTGGCTACATGTTTCCCAAGACGTTCAAGCACGTTACCATAAAGGAGGTTGGCCAGTTTTCTTGAGCCTAACATTGATGGAACAATCATCCCAACAAACAACAACACACACCAATCAACCAATAATTAATAGTTAGGTTTCATTAGATCTAAGCAAACACTAGAGAATTTAGCTACACATGTTAATTAAAAGACAAGCAAAAGAGATAATCAACCAACACATAGACATATTGATTGAATTAAAGTGAAGACTTATCTTTAATTAAGCATGAGGGTTCCAAGGGTTGGAAACCCTAAAAAGTACAGAAAATTCGTCTTTAGGGTTTGCCCTAAAAGTTCTCCACAAAGTTCCACACTAATGAATGAAAATTAGAAAACTATATATAGATTTTACACTCTGACGGCGTCAGGTTATAAGGGCTGACGCCGTCAGCTCGCCGCCATTAGGTTTCTCGGATGGCCTAGATCCACTTCTGACGCCGTCACCTTATAAAACCTTCTGGGCCGTCACTCTTTAACTTTACTCCTGACGGCCTACTTTTCCCAACACCTGACGGCGTCAGGTGTTAAATCCTCTGGCCCGTCATTTGAAAATTGGATTCCACTCTTTTGTCAAGGCTTTCTGACGGCGTCACCTTGTGACTTCTGACGCCGTCAGGTTGTAAATCTTCATCTTTTGAGACTTTGTCGTTTTCTTCACTTTTATGCTCCAAAAACGTCCGAATATGCATGTTTTCCAGAATTCCTCTCAAAAGTACCTAAAATGACAAAAGGAACGATTTAGGGCAATATTTGATCACATTTATACGAATTAGGGCTTAAATGACCCCCTAAAAGCGTAACACTTTTCGTCTCATCACTTGACATTCTTCTTGGTGATATTTTGAAAGACTTTTCCACATGTCATTTGCCGTTTGACAAAAAAGTATTCTTTCATACTCAACACTTGGTAGAGCTTTGTATATAATGAATTTTGCCAAATTATTTTGTTTTTCAAAAATAGTATTTATTGATTGAATATCAACAATTGAAATGACATGCCAAAGATAATAGTCTATTGATTTCACATAACATTCGAATCGATTTTTCCATTCAGGAAAATTTTCATTTTCTAGAAATGGTGGTTTGAAAACAATTTTCCCTTCTAAATATTTTTTCATTTCCATAGATCGATTTCAAGTTTTAAAATACAATATATTTTAAAAATCTTGTTTGACATGGCTCTTGATACCAATTGTGGAAAACTAGAAGGGGGGTTGAATAGTTTTACGTCTTTTTAATTTATAAAACTTTGGGTATAAAAACTTCGATTCCAATTTTATGTGATCTCAACTTGCAATTATTAACAACAAAGTATACTAATATAATATGAAACATGCAAGTAAATAAGTAAGGAAATAAAGGTAGAAAGATAGCACCGTGAGACAAGGGATTTATAGTGGTTCGGCTACGAATCTCCTCTTCGTCCTACTCCACTCCCCGAGCACCTAACTCGGGAGTTTTCTTCACTATGTCAACAAGCTCCCTTATGGCGGAGAAAACCTTACACAACTTTTGCTTACACCAATTTACGACACTAAGCTAAATGTCGGGTTCTAATTATAGATAGAACCAATCTCACACCACTACACAACTTAGCACGACTTCTACACAACTTATACACTCCACAACTTCTTCACTACTTCACACCACTTCACTACTTCACTACTTCTTCTTCTTTACAAAACTTCTATTCACAACTAACACACCTAGATCTATCTAATTACAAGCACACCACACCTTCACAAATGATATACACAATATACACTACTAATCTACAATACTTCTTAAACTTGATGTTGAAGGAGTATTCTTCTCTTGCACTTTGGATGAGGATGGATGAGGAGGGATTGAATCACTTGAAACAAGGATTAATAATATTATGATCAAAGGGTTTTGAAAGATGTTTAGAGAGGATTGGATCTGAAAATTTTAGTGCAAAAGGTGAGGAAAAATACCAGGTTTGAGGTGGTATTTATAGGCAAAGAAATCTGACACAGGGAGCGTGCCGGCCCCCTTAAAATTAAGGGGGCCTCCTACGTGTAACGGCCAGATTTCTTGTCTTTTTCTGGGGAAAGTTTATTTGGTGAAAAACTAACTGATTTTGGTTAAAAATTTGAATTCATATTTGGTATGATTTAAACATTTTCTTTATTACCAAAAGTGTTTTTCAATATTATATAATATGTTTATATTATTTAATAAACTTGGTAATAATTAATTAAATACCCCTTTGATCATGAAATGTATTAAGCACTTGTTTATTCATACCTTAAGTGATTTAGTTGGATAATTGATATAAACTAACTTAATACTTGTTTACGTAGTAATCTTACGTTTAATGATTTTACATTTTGTGATCGTCAAAACGTAGAGATATCGAAAAATATAAACAACGTTTTTTTGCATTATTTATATCAACAATCACTTTCCTCGTTCTGAATATCAAAGATTGGATTATCAGAAATTAAAGTGAATTCAGATTCAAATTCAAAAGAGGATTGGTGATAGTCGTTTTGAATGTTTCGGAAACAAGGTGATCAACATTCTCTTCTAGGCTGACGAGCTCAGAAGGTAATTTCTCCACATAATTGATGTCTCCACAAGATAAAGAATTGTCTTCACTATGTGAATCACTAAGCTCGATGTTGGGATAAGAATTGAGTGATGGATCATGATATAAAAGACTTTCAATTTCTTCCAGATTGGTTTCGAAATTAAAGAGATCATCGTTACCTCCTGGTGGAAGTGGATCGATGTGAGTGAGTTCATCAGTGAACTCCTCAAGAAGAGAGTAATCATCAGAATGAGGAAATGATACCTCAACATACTCTATGTCTCCATAAGATGTACAATCATCGTTAGAATCGGAGAAAGTCTCAAAATGATCTTTTGAACACTCAAGAGGGGAAGGAAAATCACACATATGATCGATAACTCCCTGGAACTCACTTGGGATTGGGACAAGGTTCTCAACACTAGACTTTATGAATTCGTCCGATTCCTTTTCAGGAATAGTGCTAAGATGCTCGTCCCCCATACTTAGAGAGTTAGTGGGAACTTCGGGTGTGATAACAGGTAAATGAGATGGAATTTCAACTGATGAACTTGATGAATCTTTATAAATTGAAGAATATCAAGGGTATCTTCATCATCACTGTCATCATGAATGAAATGCAAATGAGAGCTAGATTTGGCTGCTTTTTCTTTTTCAATTGATTCCCTAATAGATTTTTCTTGGCTCTAGTATCCGTACTTATAGTTGAGGAGGCTTTGTTACGCTCGTCATAAATGAACGTTTCTCCCCCACTTAAGGTTTTAACCCATATTCATTTATTCAGACGTGAATAATGGCTTGTTCTTATCGAGTTAGTACGCACAAATGACAACGTTGATTTCCCTATAGACATAGGAAATTCGAATCAACAGGGAACTTTTCGTTATCAATTTCCATTTCACCCTTCTTAAATATAGGGGTCATATGTTAAATCTTATCGTTTATTGCCTCTTTAATTCTAAAGAGGTCTATACTGACTCATCGAATGATAACGTTTCAACTGAATAACTTAAATATAGCTGACCAAATCGTACAAGAATCAGTTGAACACACGAGCATGTATTATGTTCACAAAGGATGTACTTGTCATAATATCGTGTGTCCTTATTAATTTCCTGACTAACGCTTGAAAGCACGACCTGAAGGCCTTAGTATCGAGCTATAGAATACGAGCATCTTCATGCTCAACTATTACAACATGTGCGAGAGATAATTCCTGAGATTGTTTGATTATATATACATCATAACTGGGTTCGGTAAGGGAAATCTTAATAAGCCTGTAAACTTATAAGTGGATCTGATACGTCGATAAAGATTTCTGACACATTTCTTAATTTTGACTAAGGAAAGATTCTGCGTATGGAGTCTCTCAGTCTCATTATATAATTAATAGCTAATTCTGAATCATTGCGTGACATAAAATGCATAGGTCTTATAATCCTATGCTCACATCTATCAACAGGTTTAATCCTTAAGTACAACACAATATCAATAATTTCCCGTGATGCGATTATTGTCACGTTGGCATGACGTTATAATAATCTCATCATATAAACACGTCCTCACGGTCACCATGTTATACTAAATTCATGAATAACACTATATATTCATAATATAATGATAACATATAATGTACTATAACTGATACCACATGCACATGCAGAAATGTGTCTAACTCTACAGGTCGCCCAGGGCCTAGGTTTAAGTCTAAGTACCTATTTACGGTGGATACCTAAATTTCTTAAACCAAAACTCTGATGCCAACTTGAAACGCCCATACTAGGATTTTTTTTAATATTATTTTTAGACTGTTTGGACGATATGTCGTATCCCCTTACTGGGATACGTCGTATCGACTGGTAAATGTAATACACTATAAACTCAAACTGTAATACTCTGCATGTGCAAAAAAAAACTTAGATACGCCGCATCCCAAGATTGGGATACGTCGTATACATCTTCTAGATCAATATGTCGTATCCCATCCCGGGGATACGCCATATCGGCCCTTCTGCAGCAGCTGATACTACAAGAAAACTGCAATTTCTACAGAAAACTCAAAGTGCGCAACATCAAACTGTTTTTAACCAAAACCAACACATAAAAAGTATACATAGCACATGTTATTCATCTAGACCCTTACAATAGAAAAATAGGTCAAAACGAGTAAGATTCGCGTTTTTTAAATTTTCAAATACTTTACGAGGAGAGTTATTTTACATAACAAACTGTTCTACCAAGGGACAAATCTCAGACATTCATTTTTCTGTTGAGAAGAAAAAGGAGATTAATAAATATTTAAATTAAAATTTCATTTTTCTCAGGCACGAGTATTAAGAGATACTCCCTCCGTCCCAAAATTATTGTCCCCCAACAAAAAACACACATTTTAAGAAAAGTACATTTATTACAGCTTTCTCTTTCTTACTTTTTGACAGAATGACAATTTTGCCCTTAGGTAATTAATTAAAGTCTTCTTTAAGGTATGTAATACTCCTTCCGTCCCATATTAAGTGTCCACAATGGAATCTTGGGATGTCCCAAATTAAGTGTCCATATTGTATTCCAACCAATGAGATGAGACTTTAGTGGGTAAAAATAATATTTGATTGGTGGAGAGTGTAGTTAGTGGAATTTCTTAAAACTTTGTGCATTTTGAAAGTGGACACTTAATATGGGATGGAGGGAGTAATAATTCTAAACAAGGGTAATATAGTAAACTTGGTTAAACTTCCCTATCTATTTTTAATAGTGGACAATTAAATTGGGACATCCCAAAAAGGAAACGTGGACAATAAAATTGGGACGGAGGGAGTATTAATTTTTGGAAAAAAAAATGTGTTATTGTCTATTGATGTAAGGACTCTTTGTTTTAAGGATGCTCTTGCTTTTCCAGTATTCGATTAATTTTTTAGACTCTAAAGAATTATGTTCTATTTCAGGTAAATCTCTTACCATCAAGTGGGAATTAAAATTTTACTTGAACACATTGTTGATATATTGGTGATTCTAACGATAAGCCATTAGCGTTGAAGGCGTAACAATGGGGTGAAATTGTAGCAGTGAAAGGAGTGGCAATTCAAAGGTTGTCTATTCAAGGACCATGTTGAATTCATAAATAAGAGCAAGATTATCAATTGCTTTTTAAACTTCTTATTATGATTTCATATGTTAGGAGTAGATTTATCCATCTCTGTCTTCTTCATTGCGAGAATTAGTTGTTGTGTTTTATGTCATAAGATTATTCAAATATTCAAGAAAGATTGATAGTGATCTTTTTGCATAATATTATTCAATTTCTTATAACTACATACACAGACACATGTTGCTGTTGATGAAAAAATAATAATAATAATAAAATAAAGAAAAAGGAAATTGTATTGGAGCCAATAGTTGAGAAATTGGAAACTTCTAATTTTATATTGTATGTGGACTTTTGAAACAAAGTGTATTAAAGGAAAGAAGCATAAAAGCATTTGCGATATGTTCAACCAAAAGTAATTAAAAATTGGAAAAAGCCAAGGGACTTCAATACATAACACCTGTCCTAAATAAATGAATAATAAAGGTCTAGAAAGCAACTATGTGGCATTTTACATTTGTTTTTGACATACACTGTTGTATTATGGGAAAGTAAAGGGAAGAGGATGGTGGAGGTAAACGGCAGCTTAAGCCAATTAATTTGGAAGTAAAAGATATATTGTATCAGCATGCGGGTGTGACGGGGAGTGACTGCGAGACGCATTTTGATTTGAGAGTTGTTCCGAGTGAATTTGAAGGGCAAAGTATGGTAAAAAGGCATAGAGTTATATATTATTTGTTGAATGATGAGTTACAAAGTGGTTTACATTGAGTATCTTTCATATGAAACATTTCTATTTGTAAAAGCTTAATAAAGCGAATTTTTTAGTTTAACACTTTGAGTTTCACGACTAATGTTAACACACCTGATTAACCGTTGCCAGACAAATGTTACTTCATGGTAATCGAAGCCCGTGCATCGCACGGGCCATGCTGTCTCGTCTAATCTAAAAACTGGGTAGCTAGGATTAATCCCTTTATATGTAAATAACTATTTGGTATTTAAATGATCTTAAATCAAGGATGAATTTCTCTTTTTTAAATGTTTAGAAGATCTAAACTTTTGGACCATACTTGTAACTTAACAAAACCTTTTTTCTTTTTTTTTTTCTCAAAGCCCATATAGAAGTTAACCCGACCCGTATCAAAAGATCCGAATACACCTTCATCTGTTTATTGTTCTTTCTTCTTCTCCAAGACAAAGACCATATATACAAAAACCCAACATCTCGTCTTTGTTTCATTGGCACAAGACAAAAACAATAACAATGGCGACACCAATGGCAGAAGACACATCATTCGAAGACGACCAGCTTGCATCCATGTCAACTGAAGACATTCAACGCGCTTCACGTCTACTTGATAACGAGATTCGTATTCTTAAAGTAATTAGAGTACCTTTTTTCGTTGATCTGTTTGATTTTTTATAATGGGTTTTTTTGAATGAGTGTGCATTTGATTGGATATAAATACAGGAGGAGCTGCAAAGAACGAATTTGGAATCGGATTCGTTTAAGGAGAAGATAAAGGAGAATCAGGAGAAGATTAAATTGAATAAGCAGTTGCCTTATTTGGTTGGCAATATTGTTGAGGTACTTTTTTCTTTTTTGATGTTTTTGTTAGTTTGTGATTATGTGAAGCTAGGTTGTATTTTGGGAATTTTATATTATGGAGATATGATTGTTGTTTAAAGGGCGGTGAAATCGATTTTGGGTTCAATTCCTGCTAGGGAGGGCTTTACCTGGTTTGAGTCTGTCGCGGTGGGTTCGTGGATTAGTCGGCCAAAAAGGTCGGAACCCAAAAAAAAAAAAATCAATTTCGGGTTTAAGGGTTTAGTTGTTCACAAATGCTGTTGCATTTGTGAGAGTAACAATATGGAAGGTGATTTGCACACCAAAGTTTTTGGTTATTTCACCACATTTTGTGCATTAAAGGGTTGTACCGTGTACTCTCTGTGCATTACAGTATTGTACAAAATGGTGAAATAATCAAAAACTTTGGTGTGCGAATCACCTCCCTAAAAATATCTGTCTTCATACTTACCGGCAAACTGATGAACAATTGCTATCTAGAAACAAGACATCATTACTCTGTTACTTTATATATGCTAAGGGCATCAGTAGCTTTGTTCTTTTTAACTTGATAGATTTAGTGGGATGCGTGTGTATAATCCAATAGGGACATATGTTGTTTGATGCTTTTTATCAGAATTTTTTGTGAACAAAGTTTCGAATGTGCACTTTTATATTGACATTATCTCGGGCGTTTCAGATTTTGGAAATGAACCCAGAGGATGAAGCTGAGGAAGATGGTGCTAATATTGATCTTGACTCGCAAAGGAAGGGTAAATGTGTTGTGCTAAAGACATCCACCCGTCAGGTATGCTACAGTAGAATCACACATGACATTAAAGCTATTAATATATATATATATAATATATTTTTATTTTATTTCTGCTTAGTTATTTAAGAAACATTATAGTTTCCTATTCTAGCTGGAAGTTGTACCATTATGCTTACACTTCTGTAACATTTGCAGACAATTTTCTTGCCCGTGGTTGGTCTCGTGGATCCGGATAAGCTGAAGCCTGGGGATTTGGTTGGTGTGAACAAGGATAGTTACTTGATATTAGATACATTACCATCTGAGTATGATTCTCGAGTCAAGGCCATGGAGGTTGATGAAAAACCAACCGAAGATTATAATGACATTGGAGGCCTTGAAAAACAAGTAAGTTATCTTCATTTATATAAAATAACTTCAAGCTACCTCACAGACTGATGTAACGTTGTTTGTGATTCACTGAAATCTATATTCTGCTGTTATCTATGTGACAGATACAAGAGCTAGTTGAGGCTATAGTTTTGCCGATGACTCATGAAGATAGATTTAAAAAATTAGGGATCCGTCCACCAAAAGGAGTGCTATTGTACGGACCTCCAGGAACTGGGAAAACTTTAATGGCCCGTGCTTGTGCTGCACAAACCAATGCCACTTTTCTGAAGCTAGCAGGACCCCAGCTTGTTCAGGTATATAGCTATGTGTACTAGTTCAGTATATTTGTGTGGCGCACACTTGTAATTGTTAAGATTGTCCATTTTCTGAGTTGTGTTATCCATAATGGCAATGTGTTCTACAACCATGAATCTTTCTTGTGAACATGTGTAGATGTTTATTGGTGATGGTGCAAAACTTGTTCGTGATGCATTTCAACTGGCCAAAGAAAAATCTCCTTGTATCATCTTTATTGACGAAATTGACGCTATTGGTACAAAGCGGTTTGATAGGTATGTGTACCACTTTACTCTCTGCAATATTACCCTGTCAGTACCATTTTTTATAGATTTTCTCTTGTTTTATTTCGTTGGAAGTGTCATAAAGCTACTTTATATATCAGACACCCCCCTAATACAAGTCTCATGTGAATGCAGTGAAGTTAGTGGAGATAGGGAGGTGCAACGAACTATGTTGGAACTGCTTAATCAATTGGATGGTTTCAGCAGTGATCAGCGTATCAAGGTACTTCTTTTGATCTCAGGTTAACCTATCTAGCAAAGATAGAACTTCCACCCACTTATGATTAAGTCGGTTCGGGTTATGCTCTAAATTTATAAGGATCAATCTATTAAAATTTATGTTGAAACATCAAACCCTCCCAATTTTGCCACCTCTGCTTTATTGCTTTGCTGTTAACTTATATGTCATCGTTGGCTTTGAAGATATCAATTTAGTTGGTCACTGGTTACAAGTTTTCCCTCTCTGTGGCTGACAACAGTTTCTTTGTATATTGTTAATTACTTGAATGAATTACTATAGATGTATACTAATACCAATAAGTAAAAGTATTTTTGTTGAGATAAGTGATGAACTATGGGGTGCAAAAGAATTACAACAGCTTATTGAGCTTCTAGCTTCACCAATACATACTAAAAGTGGGTTGACTGCAGGTGATAGCAGCAACAAATCGAGCTGATATTTTGGACCCTGCCCTCATGCGTTCTGGTCGGTTGGATCGTAAGATTGAATTCCCTCATCCCACTGAGGAAGCAAGGGCCCGCATCTTGCAGGTATGCCTTTACAGAATTCATCCGTGGTTTTATATGAATTGATCTTTAATTACATTGTTTGTTGAGTTCGATTTTGTCAAACCTCCTTATTGTAGATCCATTCCCGGAAGATGAATGTTCATCCAGATGTCAACTTTGAAGAGTTGGCTCGGTCTACAGATGATTTCAATGGAGCACAGCTGAAAGCTGTTTGTGTAGAAGCTGGTATGCTAGCTCTTCGACGTGATGCCACCGAGGTACTAATGTTCACCCATATATCGTTTCTTCTGTTGTTCATGAATAAGCTATACTCTTGTGGCTAGATCTAATGCTTTACCATGACATGTCACCAATTTTCCATGTTACCACACTGCTCATTTTGTTAATTGGTGGTGAAACTGGAAACAGCAACATCTTATTCAAATTTGTGCTGAATGAAGTGCAAAGTAGCTTGATTTGATTATTAGAAGTAGTAGGCAAACACATGATGCACATATTTTTTGTCGGAAAAGAAGTGTATTAGTATTTAGTAGTGTGTGCATTGATTGGGACTACTATCAAGAGGAAATAGCAGTTATGTATACTTATCCTTAATTAAAACTGATGCATGCCACTATTCCTTGATGCTTAACACTGTCAAGCTTACGTTAGGGTTAACTACTTCAATGGTTGATGCTGATATTTACATAATTGACAGTGGTTTAAAAATATATGTTAGATAAAGTGAAACATATATTATGCTTGATTTGATTAAATTAGTGTTGAACTGTTGTTGGTGTGAGTGGGTGCGTGTTAAAATTTAGATCGAATTTCATATTTATTATCAATAAATAGTATAAAGTTATCTGGATCCTAAAAGCCGCTGATCCAGTGAACCATGAAGTGTTTTGTAAAGTGAACCATGAAGTGTTTTGTAAAGTGAACTCGTTTATATCGAATGAATAGTGAACTAAGATTTTTTTTTTTTTTTCTTTCCAGGTGAACCATGAAGACTTCAACGAAGGGATCATCCAAGTTCAGGCTAAGAAGAAAGCAAGCTTGAATTACTATGCCTAGGATGTCCTTATCGCATTGCATTGTACAAGTGCAAAATATTGGATGTTTTCTTGTGATTTTAGTTGTATAAGATTTTACTAATTTTTTCTATACCATGTTTCCAAATCAGCTTTCTGTTTGCTTTTGTCTTTCATGACTTTCGTGTATATTACATGGATGATTCAGCAGTTGCTACGGTAGGAGACAGTATGAGCCAGCCTATTAAAGGCGTTAACCTATAGGTTGTGTATTTCTTTAGCCTCTGTTTGATTGTGAAGGAATTTCATGAAAACCAATCTTGTTAACTTCAAAAACCCAGCTTACCAAGCAAAATCATGTAAATAATGTCTGTAGACAGCGAATTTGATATTCATTGATAAAGTGAATAGATAGAAGTAAATTGGTGATTTGTATCCACATAGATTTTGAACATACCTGAAAATGATTAATGAATGATTAAATATCGGCTGAACTTGGCTCAAAACATGACCAAAGTGAGTATGGTGGTTTAACTAAAGTGTTCCTGGCACAACAGGGTAATGCCTTACTGCACCACAGGCAGACGCGCGGTAGCGTTCGTGGTGTGCTTCAGGATTCCAATGTACTGCGTCCAAGATCAGAACGAGCTTGCCGGCGGACCATTGCCGTTCCATTCTTGAGTGAGCTGGAGCGCAACAATCTTATCCACTGAACTAGCTAGAAGCACTAAAAGAAAAGGACGGGGGATACCAGTTGTGTCGTTCATAAAAGTATATAAAATCCAAACACAAACACAAACACAAACATCAAGAAAAACTATATAAAATCCAAAACTACAACAACAAAGCAGAAAAGCACCAAATAAACCTGATGCTAAAGTTGTCATGTGTAACATGAAGAAGTGTTATATTTTTTACAAGTTCAAGTATCTACTCGGAATATTGAAATACGTGAATGACTATTTTATGACCCAAGCCCGAATTTTAAAACCACTTGATACATTGGGTTTAGGTTTTACATCTGACGTAGTGTTTGGTATGTCGTAATGAAAAGGTGAATGGAAAAGACCATTACGATGTAATGAAGGAAACATATTTGTTTACCATTATGTAATGCAATGACTCATTACATTGAATGACTCATTACATTAAAAATCGTCATTTGATTCATTAGGGGCCCCCTTCTTTTTTTTCATTACGTCTTGTAATGGAATCAAATTACATAAAAACCTATTTTTTAGATACTCATTATACTAAAAAAAATCTATCATAAATAGGGTATTAATGATGTACCCTCCGGTTAGCTCGAAGGACCCCCCTTCGTGTCTGACCGCAACCTACGTAATCGAAGGTTCTGGCTAGCCTCCTAAAACTTTCTTTGGCGTAAAACTAATCATCAGTGATCTAGTTACCAAGAGGGAATTCGCCAATCGAAGGATTAAGCCCTTCGGGGTATTCTTCGATAAGTTGTAAGGACGGAACAATGCCAAGTCCAAATATTGATAAGACTAAGTCTTACCCACGTCTCCTCTTCCTCCTTAGCTCCCCCGCTAAATTAGGAGGAGTGAGACACTATACCCTAGCGGTTACCACAAGTCATGGGACGCCCCCATGATCTCCTACAAACGCGTGGTCACTCTCCAAACTATTTCCTTCCCCTATAAATAGTCTTGTACGATGACAAATCTGGTATGCAATCTATCTCACCTTACTTTACCATACTTTACACTTAAACTCTCATACCAATTACTTATTCACACGCCGGAGGTGGTTCGCAGGGTCCAACCCCTGCGCAATCACTTAACGTAGTGTTTTAGTATTTCTTATTTCAGGTTATATCCGAGCTTGGCGTAATCACAACACCCCTTATTTCCTTTGATCACCATCGAAGGCCTGGTAGTGCGATTTATTGTACAATCAGTGGCGCCATCTGTGGGACGCGCTACAATTAGTCCCGTTATTTCCAAGTAAAATAACCAGTCAAATACACTCGCTATTATTCCGGCATGAATCTAGAAAGAGAAGTTACACCCCCACCGGGTTTCTCGGTTTTAACACCTTTACCCGTAACTGACACCAACAACCTTCCGCCAATCACGGCCTCCACCTTTACCACACGATCCCACCCTGAAATAACGCCTAATCACCATGCATCCACATCAGCCAATCCAGAACCTATCATTAGCCCCGCCTTCGTTGATGCTAATTACGAAGAGTTAGAGTCCTTGCTGAGGGCTCGAAGGAGGCAGGTCAGGAACACGGAGATGCGAAGGGAGCTAGAATATTCCAGCGAGGAGTATGATGAGGAAGTCGAGATGGAGCCGAGGCCTTCGGCTCCTAGAGCTAATCACCCAGTCCTGCGTATTGGGTCTCCTGTGGGTAGAAGGAACGGAGGAAGGAACGTAGGCTTTGAAGGTGTTCCCGAAAGGGCTCCCACAAGGAGAGAGGGGACGGTAGCTGAAGGCTCTAATGGTAGGAGCCAACAAAGGGAGAACACGGAGGTGAACCTACCTCCACTGTTAGCTGCGCATTTGGGAAGGGCCGAAGCAAGGGTTCCATTACAGTCCTCTTACGCAACCGGTGTGGGAGGTAACCCATGTTCATTCAATACAGGAGGAAGTCTTCCTCCCGTTGGTGTGTACCCCCAGTTTCTAGTTCAAAGTTATCCTCCAAACCTTTATCCCCCATGAATGGGCAACCTAGCAACCAATATCCCTCACAAACCGCCGTACCCTATAACCATCCCATGATATACCCTCCGTATACCATGTATAATGGTTACCCTCCAAACACGAGTACACCTCATCCTGTTTACCCTAACCAGCCCTCTTCGGTGGTACCTCCTCCTTATAATCCATGCAATAATGTCCCCATGAACATGCCACCTTACACCTATTCGTACCCAGAGCCTGCAGGCTCTGCGACCCCCTTTGTAAGATGGATTGAAGACTATCCCTTACCGGATGGTTTAAAGATGCCTTCACATATAGGCACCTACGATGGGAAGGGGGATCCAGACAATTTCCTGCACTTGTTCGAGGGGGCCATAAGGATGCAAAAATGGGTCATGCCCGTAGCCTATCACATGTTTACGTATACCCTCCGAGACTCCGCGCGTATTTGGTGGAATGGGCAGAAACTAGGAAGCATCATCAACCTTGATGATTTGAAGGCTAAGTTTCGATCTCACTTCAGCCAACAGAAGAAGTTCACAAGAACGCACCTCACGGTGCACAACATTAAGCAGAAGGAGAACGAAAGCACAAGAAATTTCGTTACTAGGTACACTGACGAAACTCTACAGATTCTAGGCCTACACGAAGAGCAACGTATTTCTGGCTTCATCCATGGCCTACGCAACCGAAATCTTGTGGAATTCTTATCCACAGACCTTCCGGCAACATACAAAGGCCTGATGGAAAAAACATACACGTGGATAGAAGCCAAAGAGGTATCCACCAATGGGGCTCCGATGGAAAACAATAAAGGAGCGAAGCAATCTTCGTGGGAAGGGCCGAAGAACAAATACAAAAGCCATAATAGGTTTACTCCATACAACAAAGGCCCAAATCATGGTCTATTGGAAAGCTTGACGAAGTCCCCAAAGGAATTTTGGCTACAGAGAGGGCAGCAAAGGCTTTCGAACTCCCTCCTCGCATGACAAGCAACGGGAGGAACCGCAACAGGACCAAGTACTGCCACTTCCATGAAGATTTTGGTCATGAAACGAACAGCTGCAGAGAATTGAAGAAGCAAATAGAGGAAGCTGTCAAATCGGGACAGTTGACACATCTAATAAAAGGTATAAGAAAGGGAAAAGAAAAGGTCGCCGACACCCCGAACGGGAAGAACTACATCCATGAGGCTCCGATCCTAATGGTTCGTAGGGGAGGTCTGATGAGACGAAAAGTGTACCCGTTTTAAGGGGTCATTTAAGCCCTAATTCGAGTAAATGTGATCAAATATTGCCCTAAATCGTTCCTTTTGTCATTTTAGGTACTTTTGAGAAGAATTCTGGAAAACATGCTAATTTGGACGTTTTTGGAGCATAAAAGTGAAGAAAACGACAAAGTCTCAAAAGAAGCTGGAAAACCTACCTGACGGCGTCAGAGTCACAAGGTGACGCCGTCAGCCAACATGGACAAAGGAGTGAAATCAGATTACACTAGACGCCCTATGAAGAAAACAAGATGTTTACACCTGACGGCGTCACGTGTTAGAAGAAGTAGGCCGTCAGGGAATAAAGTATGAAAAATATAAAAATACAAAAATAGTAGTGTAAAGTTAGTACGTTAGATAAAATGGGTAAACGGGGCGTTTTAGGGAATAAATGATTTCTTAATCTCTTTTGAACGTTTTGCTACTTTTCAAAGTTAGTAAAAAGAGTTTCTAAATTATTTATCTCAAGAGCGTGACGTGATTACATTGCGTGAGGACACGACAATACCTTAGTCTGGGGGATTTTGGTATGTGTTTAAACACATACCTTTTATTGACCAAAACCCGACCAAATTGACCAAAAACTAACCCATAAATGCCAAATACTTGTGTTTTTGTGTTTTTGAATGTGCAGGCATGGATTTATAAGAAAAGGACGAAAAATCACAAGAAAATGACAAAACGAGCACGGGAATTGGAAAAGTGTCAAAAGCCGGAGCCGGGAAAGCTAGTGGTAAAAGTCAATGCTCATGAAGTCAATAAAGATCCTTAAAGTTTCAGAAATTACAAGAATGGTCCTTGGAATAGAAGTTTGAGAAAGTTACATAAACAACCCTCCAAGTTTACAAAGTTGTCAATTATGGTCCTTATGAAGATATTTTTGAAGATTCAACAACAATGGTCCTTCAACAATCAAGAATGTCACAAAAGGCCCTTGGATAATATTTGTGAAGTATGGCAGCTTGGGTCCTTATATTTTCAGAATGTTCACTTTTGGTCCCTATGATATCTACTACTAAACCGGATCCAATTATCCTTACACCCATTATTTACTAAACCCAAAATAATATAACCCAACATCCTAAACCCACTAAACCCTTTATCCCATGCAGGCCCAAAACAATAACNTCACAAGAAAATGACAAAACGAGCACGGGAATTGGAAAAGTGTCAAAAGCCGGAGCCGGGAAAGCTAGTGGTAAAAGTCAAAGCTCATGAAGTCAATAAAGATCCCTAAAGTTTCAGAAATTACAAGAATGGTCCTTGGAATAGAAGTCTGAGAAAGTTACACAAACAACCCTCCAAGTTTACAAAGTTGTCAATTATGGTCCTTATGAAGATATTTTTGAAGATTCAACAACAATGGTCCTTCAACAATCAAGAATGTCACAAAAGGCCCTTGGATAATATTTGTGAAGTATGGCAGCTTGGGTCCTTATATTTTCAGAATGTTCACTTTTGGTCCCTATGATATCTACTACTAAACCGGATCCAATTATCCTTACACCCATTATTTACTAAACCCAAAATAATATAACCCAACATCCTAAACCCACTAAACCCTTTATCCCATGCAGGCCCAAAACAATAACTCAAGCCCACCATTCCTTTTAATAAACCCACAACCCATCCTCCTATACCCGACCCACCAGTTAAAACAAAACAATAAAATAACCACTAGCGCCATTTACTGTTCTTCTCCTTCACCAGTTACCCTGCCACATCACTTTCACCAAAGATCCTTAGTACGGGGTTTTAAACCTTCCAGAAGGTCTGACAAGTCAGAGGATGTCGACATCTTTCCCTACACGTGGCGAATTTGAGCTCTCCTATTGGTCCAAGCAACATGGAATGAAGATAAGGTGCCTCAAACGGCTATGAATGAAGTGGGATGACAACATTGTGATAAGGATTGAAGATATGTGGCCAACAATGAGCTTCCAGGACCTTCCATGAGCTAGCCCTAGCACCTCCCCTGTTCATATATAAACCCCCATGTAAACATTTAATGGTGTGTAGGTTTTAGAGTAAAGTTATGCTGTCAAATTAGTTTCTCAAATGTACTCTTAGTTTAATAATCATGTAATCTCAGTCTTATTAATAAAAGTTTCTAGTTAATCTTTTTAAATCTTGTTCAATTAGTTGCTCTGTTTTTAGAATAGCCTAAAAGTGATCAAATTTGCTCACTTTCAGTTTTATAAACCTTTGTTAAATCCATTGTTAGCTTTTATAAAGTTCATCTTTTTACTTATTAATCTTTTACAAAACCACAAAAAAAAAAGAAAAATCTAAAAAAATCCAAAAATATGTTGTTTTATTTGAACCAAGCTTGCAACCAAGCTTATTTTCAGTAGATTAGGAGCTCATTCTAGCTTTTCAGCTTTTGTGGGTTTTTTTTAGTAGTTAAATCAATCAAAAGCTCAAAAATTTTAAACTTGGTCAAGAAAAAAAGTCAACTGTCTTGGTGATGAAGATGAATCTGATTTTGGTGATAAGTTGAGTTGGAAAGGGAAGGACTCAGCCTATCAAAAGATAGGCTAGCATAGTGAACCCCCTCTGTTTGTGCTGAGGGGGAAAACTTTGTAAGTTTCTCTATTTTTTATTTCCTCTAAAATAGATTTAGCATAATCTGTTAGTTTAGTTGTTTTTCTGCTGGTGTTAGTCTAATATAGCTTTATTTAGTTTATTTGAGTGTTTGTGATATGCTTTTGATATGTACTAAGTGAGTTTTATGATTATATTGCCTTAATTTAGCTTAAACTGCAAATCTGTGTTTGATGTGTTAGTGGTTGAATTTTGTTGCTAATTTAGGTTAATATTAAGTATTTATATCTGTGGAAGTTGATAACTTGATAGTTAATGGCCTAGATCTGCACAACCTAGTGTAACTTGTCAGTTTAAGGGTGTTTTTGGCTTTAGTGTTAAATATGTGCTCTAGTTTGTTTCTGTGTTGTTTATTTTGCTTTAGACATGGTGCAATAGGCTTTAGTAAGTTAGTTTAAGCCATAAATCATGTAGGACTTAGTTGAAAAGTTCAAAGTTTGGCTTGCAATTTCATTGTTAATCTGCTTTATAGTGTGTTAACTGTACTTTGGAGATCTTGTGCATTTGATGTGTTTTATGTTAGTGCTTGTGTTCTGAGTGATTTTTCATCCTTAAACAGACATCTAGGATTAGGTTTTTTAGTTTGTTAAAACTGGAATTTAGTTCAGCCTTAAGCTAGCCAAAACTAAAAGTCCAAATCTGCATAAAAGTCTTTGTTATCAGTTTTCATCTGCTGAACTTGGGTCCAAAATTAAGCGCTTCAATTTGGTGTGTAATTTTAGGGCTTTTAAGTTGTTTGAGATCTCTGGTGGGTGTTCTTTACTTTTGCCCCCCTAAAATTCTATTTTTTGGCATTCACTTTTGCTCACCTTATTTGGCCTTCAATGCGGCCATTGACTTAGCATTAACTGAGTTCAGTAAAATGCTGACTCAGTATACACTGAGGCTGACAAATCTCAATTTTCTTGGGTCAAAATTAGGGGTCATTGATAGGTTTTAGAATTAGGGCTTTTTGTGTTTTTTGTTTGTTCTCTGCTTGTGGTTCTAACCTTTGCCCCCCTTAAATTCTTATTATCAGTTAGCTTATTATTTACTGCTTATTAAAACTGCTTAAAGTTAGGACTGCACACTAGTTCTT
>LBNU01021074.1:0-47988 GCA_014162995.1 Artemisia annua
CAAAAAGGCAAGGTTACAAGAAATAGCCAAAGTGAAAAAACAAAGTTAGGATATATCCCTAACCCAACACAAAGGCACAAAGACAAATGGCATCAGCCAACTGTAGGAATAAGTATACTCTAAATCATCAATGAACACTGAGACCAATCAGCATCCATTGAAACATCACCATATACAAAAATCACATAGCAGGATGAAACTCTCAAAATAGAAATACATAAATGGGAATCATAAATCATTATATGTCCATACAGCCAAGACTATAGCATCATCCCATAATCAGCAACCTTAGAAGCAATTCAGCAGTCATCACCTTTAGGAGTGCTAGCATAGCATTTCAAGGGAGATTGACTCCTTAAAAGCCTACCCAAGTAAAACCCAATGGGAAAAACCTTGGAGTAGGGAAAAAGAGTACAACTCTCCCCTGAAATTCCCCATAATATATATTCCAAAAGAAGATAGCAGACATCACACATGAAAATCAACCTGTCTATTATCAATGGAATAGTAGAAACATGCATGGTTCCACCTTTCAAGAAACCAAAAGCACTCATCTATAATCTTCTATAATTAGGACCAAATGTATAACAAAAAAACCAACAAAGGTTCTGATCAGAATGAGATTCAACACAACAGAAAACCCTGCTAAAGTCCTTATGCAAACCAGTAAGGATCCACATATAAATGTGAGATAACAACTTAAACCCCTGTGTATAACAAGTCCAGTATCCAAGATCAATATGCAACAAGACACACCAAACAATACTCAAAAAACTAGAAGCCATCAGAGTCATCAAAACTGTTAAGATCTCTAACAATATCTCTATAATACACACTGTTGTTTATAGGCAGATTCCATATCTGAGAAGCCTTGATCACCTCATTAGTCTGCTTAAGAGTAAGACCCCTGATCTTAAGCCTCACAGTATCCACAATATGATCAAATAAACAATTTACACTCCTTTCCTTCTGCTGATAAATCCTAAAATTTCTCTCTTGCCACACAAAGTAAATGGCAACCCCAAACAATAACCTCTGGATAACACTCCATATTGTATTATTAGCAGGCCTAATGGACAAACCATAAATAATACCAGATAGATTATTACTAAAACTATCCATTAAAGCCATGGGCTTTAATCTTTCCCATAATCTTCTAGAATAGGCACAAGTGAAGAATAAGTGATTATGAGACTCACTATTAATAAGACATAAGTTGCAAGTCAAGTCAGGGAATTAAACCACCTAGCTAATATGTCTTTAGTTTTAAGTCTACCCTTAACAACTACCTAAGTCATGAAAGCATGTCTAGGAATACACTGTGAATACCAAATATGCTTATAGCAAATGACCTTAGGAGACTCACTTTTAATGGCTTTCCACACTTCACTAACTCTGAAACTTTTAATCTTGCCTTTCTTATTATGCCATACAGCCCTATCTTCAACATCACTAGTAATAAGGGGAACATGAACATTAACAACCTCACAAAAAATATTCAACCAGTGCCTAGGCCAAATCCAATCACCATTTTCAATCATATCATAAACTTTAGTATCTAGTTGGAAACCAGCTTGCTCAATAATTCTATGACTAATGAGTTTACTTAATGGCCCCTTATCATGCCACTTATCAAACCAAATGTAACAACTTTTCCCATTTCCAATCTCAATGCTCACAAAGGCTCTAATGATATCCCTAAGATTAAGAATCTGTTTCCAACACCAAGAATAACTTTTCTTACACTCTATATCCCACAAACTATACCCTTTCAACTTATGAATTTTAACCCATTTGACCCAAATAGAATCTTTGTTGCAGGCAATATTCCCCAAATGCTTAGCCATAAGGGCATTGTTCCATTCATGAAGAGATTTTAACCCCAACCCACCATGAGACTTAGGCATACATGTGTCTTTCCACTTAATACTCACAATACCAATAGCACTTCTATTTCTAGCCCATAAAAAGTTTTTAAGCAATTTATAAATAGATTCATAAACAAGCATAGGAAGAATAAATATAGAACACCAATATACTTGTAAGGAAGAAAGGATAGATGCAACAAGTTGAAGTCTACCAGCAAAAGATAGACACCTATTTCTCCAATCATCGATTTTGTTATGAACCATTTCATTGAGACTTCTACAATCAACAGAAGTAATTCTCTTAGACACATGAGGAACACCAAGGTATCTAATGGGTAACGTTCCTTCCATAAAAGGCATAACCAACTTTATCTCATCTTTAATTTCAGAGGGATTACTACAAAAGAAAGTTTCACTCTTATTTATGCTAGGATAAAGCCCTGGAGACAAGTGATGAAATCACAATTATTCATATTCTTATACCAAAAATGCCCCCATTTATGCTAAAATGGATAACAATATTATGGTTTTTATTGCAAATATTACATCTATTGTTAATTTATTTATCAAGGTACCGTTGGAGAATTATTGGAGCAAAAGTGAAGCAAATTGATGATTATTTGAAGATTAAAAGATATTAAAGATTTTTAGAAGAAAATTTGGAGCTTATTCAATGATTTATCAACAAGCTAAACTCATCAAGCCCTCTTCTTAATATAGAAGTTGAGACCATATCACCATGACACAACATCAAAAGATCATCAGCAAAATAGAGACTAGTGATTTTGAGCTTTCTACAACCTGAATGATATTTGAACCTCCTATCATTCCTAATATGTCTCTTCACCATTAAATTTAACACCTCCATAAACAAGAGTGAAAAGGTAGAGTGAAATAGGATAACCCTGCCTTAACCCCATCTTAGTTTAAAAAAAAATTATGAGATTCCCCATTTACACAAATAGAAAGAGAGACAGAAGTGATACATGTTGATGAACTCAAATAAGTACATTTTATCATCATCATTTATCCTATTTATTTGACTTGTTTTATTATATTATTTATGAGAATCGGTGCTTTAATGTTTACTTTAGTGATTCTCAGGTAAAAACAAGTAATAGGTGAAACTTGGCGATTTTGGACTGATTATGGAGCAAAACTAGAAAGATGTCAAAAGTCTATTAAAATCCAGAAGATGCGCCGTATCTCTCTCAACAGATACGCCGCAATATCATACTTAGATGAATTCGAAGACCATTGCCTGACTTTGAAGAATGCGCCGCATGTAAATCTGTCATGCGCCGCATATGAAACTTTGGTCAACGAAGAAGATCAAGCTTGTTCTACTCCAGATACGCCGCATTATACATTTGACATACGGCGTATCATATCAAGACTTCACCAGAAACAATCCAAGACAACTGAAGGACATGCGCCGCATACAAGAATTAAGTTACGCCGCATCTGAAGACGGTGTATGAATATTTCAGAATATAATAATCTTGGACCCCACGCGAAGTTAAGTCAATACGCCGCATCGAGCCCTCAGACAGAGACTATAAATACCCCAAGACCTAGACGAATTTTGTGTGCAACATAACCCTAAGGAGCCGAATTCAGACGAACAAGCAACACAAGACACACCCTAAACGAAGATATTAGAGCTGTAAGAAGGTCCTGCATGTATTCAATTCATTAAGTAGTTTTGTTTTATTGTAATAGTACACTTTAATTCATCAGGATTGATGGCCGGTAGTATGTGACTGCGGAAAATCATATGCCCGCCTTAAAATTGCTTTCCCATCAATTAAAGTTTATATGTTTGATGTCTTTGGTGAATTTATATTAGTGCTTTGATAACCTTTGTGTCTAGCTGAGCATTGCTTGGGCTGCCATACCCCTTCCTCGCCTATTTAATCTGACGTCTTTGGATAAATAGGATAGTCATAAGTAATCATTAAGGGTTTACTCGCCGATATAATGAAACTAACGAGATAGGTTTAATTAATATACACTTCATATAAAACTAGCAATAAAACAAGTGACAAGCTACTTAATTATCAGGACAGGACTTCTTATAGTCTCTAATTATCTATCTGTGTACGTGTAGGCTATTCGCTGATTCGTGCTCATTAGTTTAATTTACTGTTTAATATAACCAATTTGTGCTAGTCTCTCAGGCTGAACCCCCTTTCGTTAGATTAGGCTGTAAAACTAACTTAGGATATTAAAATACTGATTAGGATAAGTAGATAATACGTTCCACTCTTAGTGATCGACACTCTACTTACCATTATATACAAACTGACCGGGTACACTGCTCGTTAAGTGTGTGTGTTATTGATAAGTCGGCTAAATATAAATTTAAAACTTGAGTAGGCATTAATACTGCTAAACCGCAACGACACATCACGCGCATCAAGTTTTTGGCGCTGCTGCCGGGGAGTGAATTGTTATTATCTGTTAAATTGATTAGTATTTTAATTAGGTTTTTCTTTTTATTAGATTTTTAGATTCTAACCACTAACTTGTTGTATATTAGATAGATTGCATTCATTGTATAATTTGCATATTTACTGTTTTTGTGTGTTTTTATTTCTGTAATTTTCTGTAATTTTCTGCATAACTGCTGTCGTTGTATTGTGCTGATACAAACGATACGGCGCATCTGTTTTCTCAGATGCGGCGTATTGCGTTTTAATAATTTTAAAATACAACGCGTTTAATAATTCGAATACGACGCATCTTTTTCCCAAGATACGGCGTATTCTGTTTTTAATAAGAAATTTTTCGAAACCCTAACGCCATGCGACGCATCTGTTTTAACAGATATGGCGTATTTAATATTTAAGTTAAAAACAATTTTCGAATTATTAAACAGAAGCGGCGCATCGATTTTTATCGATACGGCGCATCTACTGAATCAAAAATCTTGTATTTTGAAACGTAACGAAAATACGGCGCATTAGTTTCTGCTAATACGGCGCATTTAATTTTTATAAATATAATTGATTTTTGATATTTAACAAGATATGGCGCACTCTGATTTTTAAAGCGGCGTATCTGTTTTCTAAAATAAAAGTCTGATTTAATTTTAACGAAATAAGATACGGCGTATCCCTTTTCCAGGATACGGCGCATCGCCTGCAGATATCAGCAACTTTTATTTTTCGTATTCCGTTTTTGTTAGGATCACGTTTCACGTAATGAAAAGTGTCGGTCATTACATTTGTAATAGGTTGCATGTTAGACTATTTATGTTTACAATTCTATCATTTATGTTTAGTTAACTTATGATATAATGTTACAATGTGAGGAAGTCCAAGGGCCATGCATGTAAAGTCTTAAGAGTTAGTAAGAAACCCTTGGACTCCCCTATATAAACAATGTATAAGCCTTCATTTAGGCTTGTTGGTTCTCNTGTGGTCCACATCAAGGATATTGGATACATACAAAGACTTTAGAATACATCAAAAATAGACATAAGTTGGCGAGTACATTTCACGTGCACCTCATGCGTCCGATCTAGGATCGTAACATGCACCTCACGCGCGACCAACTTTAGTCTTAACACTAGAACTCATAATCCATAAATCTTCAACATACATCCTTATTCTTGGATTTTTTTTTTACTTGCCTTAGTAACTTCTCAACTCCGAACCTTCACGGTTTCAATCCAAGACCTACCGCCAACTGCTAGGGTTGGAATCTAGGATCCAAGGCCCGATCTCAATCCGAAGTCTTAAAGCACCTTAGCTCATACATAACAACGGGCTTTAGGGTAGCTCCGAAACCACATGCGTACTACGCTTATTCAACGATATACAATACAATACAATGGCGTGTATCCCTGATGTGTACCCAATTTTTCAAGCAAAGATTCTCTTAAGAAGATAAAGAACTACTCATCGGCTCAACCTAACATCATTAATTATTTTGCACAGATATGGGGTGAAGCAATTGTTAGGATCACGTTTCACGTAATGAAAAGTGTCGGTCATTACATTTGTAATAGGTTGCATGTTAGACTATTTATGTTTACAATTCTATCATTTATGTTTAGTTAACTTATGATATAATGTTACAATGTGAGGAAGTCCAAGGGCCATGCATGTAAAGTCTTAAGAGTTAGTAAGAAACCCTTGGACTCCCCTATATAAACAATGTATAAGCCTTCATTTAGGCTTGTTGGTTCTCTTGATAATACAAGTTTAATATATCACATATTAGAGTTCCTTCCATTCTCATCTTCTTCATCTTATTCTTTTCTTATTGGTTTATGATTATATGATTGTTATGTTACAACATGGTGACCTAACAAGTGGTATCATTCGCCTAGGGATATTTGGGGTTGTTTTTGATTAGTTTAGGCTAGATTTGATCTTGTTTTATTGTGTTTGTACTCGTTATTTGTGTTTTTTCATTGAATCTTACTAAGTTTTAAGCTTTTATATCTTTATCTTGGTCCTTTTAATCTTCTAAAACTCATTTTCTTGCAAAACTTATACAAACAGTACACTTTTCAAACTTTAGGGTTTAGTAGCGAGTTTCGTGTTTTGAAAAACCCTCTCGTAGCGAGTTTGATAAGTTGCTAGCGAGTTTGGATGATAAAAATCTTTCATAGCGAGTTTGTAAAAGCTTCGTAGCGAGTTTGATTGAAAAAAATCAAGGCGAGTTTGCCTTTTTGCCTTATCGCATAGCGAGTAAGGATTTACTTCGGTTTGTTTTTCGTTAATGTATTTTTTGTTTTTTAATTGTTTCGTTGTGTTTCTTAATTTAAGGTTCTTTTTGGTTTTTATTATAAATGAGAACAAAAGGTTTCTTTTAAAAAACAAAGGTTCTTTCAAACCAAGCGTTCCCTTTAACATGTCCCTTAAAAAACAAAGGGTTTTGCTTTATGGTTTTCTTTTTTCGTTTAAAAAAATTTTAAAGTAAAATTTTTTGTTAAAACAAAGGGTTTTCCTTTAAAACAGGTTCCTTAAATCGTGTAAAAACCTGCTTTAATTGTTCGTTGTCGTGGGTTCGTGTTCGAAAAAAAGAAACAGTGACAAAAACGGATTTTTTGGTAATCGTGTCGTTGTTCGTGTTTTTAGGTCTTTCGTGTTTCGTGGGTCTTTTTTTTAAATCGTTTGTTTTCGTGTTCAGACACGAAATTGATTTTTTTGCCAAGCTCTTATAAAGCCTTTTGCAATTTGTTTTTTAAATAGGCTTTGCAAATTTTACCAAAGCTTACAAGTTAAACCAGCTTTACAAGGCCAATTAAATTAAAAAGCTTACAAAGGGGCTTTAGTTTTTTTTGCCAAAAAAAACTTAGGGGTTTCTTAAATCTGAAAAAACATTTGGAATATTTGGCCAAAAAGAGTTTTTCCTTCGTTTAAGGGAACGGTGTTTTTTTTTTATTAAAAAAAAAAAAAAACCAAAGCCTCCAAAAAGGGGATTTGGCTTTAAAAAAAACAATTCTCAAGAATGTAAAACTTAAAAAAAAAAATCATTTTAAAAATCTACATCTTCTTTTTTGCATCGTGTCGAATCCTAAAAAACCAAAGCCATAAAATCACATATAGACATGCGGTATTGGACAATGTTATAAGCAACTTTTGTACCTTATGGTCCGGAGCCATCGCATTCCCATGTTTGACGTTATAGCAATTGAGCCATTGGGAATAGTGCTCAAGTTAGGCGTTTGTTTTTTTTTTTTTTTTTTTTTTTTTTTTTTTTTTTTAACTTGTACCCTTTTGTTGTTTGTGTTTGTTGGCCCTAGGTATACCTATAGCCCGGGGTATAAGGGAGCTTGCTTTAATCATACAATCTATAATACGTTTTAGCGCTTCCTAATTAATTTAAGATTTCTAAATACTTTTAAGAATTACAAGAAATTAGCGAATGTTTACAACCTAAGTTTAGACGAACGAAATATATATATATAATATATATATATATATATATATATATATATATATATATATATATATATATATATATATATTCGACACATACAATTAATATTCTTCTTAAATCACCCTCTTACTCAAAAATACAACCATGTTACGACATGGTACAATAATCAAGCTACTAATCATCTATTGTTAAAATCCAATAACCTAAGCACTTAAAATACCAGCATAAAAACATAACTTATGCAACTTAAAGGACCATCATGTGTTAGACTTATTATGTAGTATGGTCTATCTTATTTATGCGTTAGCATATTGTACATATATTTGTGTTGATTTACTGATTTACATACCATAATGTGGCTCATAATGTAATCAAGTCTTGATGGGAGACTTAATTAAATATATATTATATTATGTTTTATAATCTTTGCCTAAAATGGAGTTGATCCCTACCTAAACTCTCTACAAATAGCAGAATGTGTCTTTTCTCTAATACAATTCCATCGCCATTGAGAGAGAATTATGATAGAAGATCAAACCTCCACCGAATCTTCTTTATCACATGTATTCTTTGGCGTTCACGTGCATCTCTCGAATCAAGTAAGGTTTACTTTATGTTTATGTTTACGTGTTTATATTATGATTAACATGATTATTGGGATTAATATCAATAGCATGTACAACTTAAAGAACCAACATAATTAAGATACTCAAATATAAAATTCTCACCATTAATAAAGTTGTTGTAACAAAAAACACAAAATTAAAAAGTATTATGCCGCAAATTTTATTACATGGTACCCGTCCGCGCATCGCGCCTGCTAGTATTATGTTATAGGATTTGAGTTTTAAGTAAAAATAACTACGTGGCTGCGAGTATAACTTGACCTTATAAGGTCATCCACAATGGGGTAAGGTGGCATAGTTCAATGAAATGGTTTAGATGACAACTCATTATTCAATTCCATTGTGAGGCTAGTAGGTGTAAAATGAGTTTTTCTCTATTTGCATCATATTTAAACTTCAATGGTGGGCCCTTTGTCTAAGAAAACCTTCATATTTCTTTTTTTCTTTTTTATAAAATGTAAAAAAAAGGCTTTAGTGGGTTCAATAGGTTGTGGAGAATTAATGTAAAATTATACTGTAGTATGTATATGTGGCATTGCATTATACTTAAAACAAGGAGAAGACCCCGCCGCGTTGCGGCGGGTTTTTGTACCAAAGTCGCTCACCATGTGAACCTGTTTATACAACATGTGCAAGTAGGCACTGAGAGATTGTGAGTTAGAAGCATGGCATAAAATCTTTAAAGTTGCATATAAGATTGAACCACATACAACTAACAAATATTGTACCTGGGATAGAACCCTTTGTTCTTGGATTTCTTGCCTGCAACGGTTTGATGGATAGTATAGCTTCTGGAAAAAGAACTTGGGCACATGGAAACACTTTAATGGGCTCAAAGGTTGGGCTAGCAAAATTTGAATATTTTATTTGCCACCGACGTTGTGTTTTAGTATAGAGATATAATGATTGAATGGATTGGAGATGCACTAAATCAAACCGCACCTGACGATCTAGCTGACGTGCATACATACATGCTTTACCGTTTTTATTTAGTGCAGTCCAATGGCTGTTATGATACACTCGGAAGGACCTCACTCTACTTGCTATTTCAAAAGCTAGTTATTACACACTATTTTGGTGTTGCAGTTAGAACGGTAAGAGATATGTTACACCTAATTAAATGTTCTGCTTTTTCCTAAGGAATGGCAAGGAGGTCAGTTGTGCTGAATAACATGTCAAAATATGCTATACATCCTATGTGTTGAAACACTCCAAATCGCCCAATAAATCAACACTTTTTGGTTTATGCTATTTGGGATCAAATAATAATCGTACTGAATATGACTGCAAAGGTATGACATCATCCAACCAAGAATACAAGATTTTGATAATGTTAGCAACCAAACAAGTAGGCAATCAAAAACAACATTCAGCTAACATAACTCGCCAATTCTTTTACTTGTACAACAAGCAGATAGTGTATATATTTGAAGTATGGGTAGATAAGAAAAGGGGTTACGGTTACAGGTATATAGAAAAAACATAAAGGGGTCAGCTACGACAACATATATGAGTTCCCGCAATCAATCCTAACATCAGTTATCACAAACTCGACAAGATATCGCCCTAATTTTGTAACCTTAATCTCTAACGTGTCTGGCCATTGCATTCTCAACTGTTGCCTTCATCTGCCCGAGATTCAAGATGTGCTTCGAGCTTTGACACTGCCTCTGGTCCACAAAACCTAGTCAATTCATCCTGTTTAACCCATACAAAGAACAAACAAAATCATGTTATTTTTCGTGTATTGATGGGCAAAAGGTACAGATGTAGGAACAATTGTAAACCTTTATCGAACTATTTTCAGAAGTAAGCTTCTCGCATTCCTCTGAGAGCCTCTGCAGCTCATCTCTGAGTGAATGGTTCTCGCTGCTTAGTGCCTCTACTCTCGCCTGCAGCTCTTCACACTCAGCCTAGAAAACACAACTGCAGGTTAGTACAATAAAGATGATGTCTAGTAATACCAGGGTTCTAAAAGGCGCGCCTTAGCGACGCCTTGGCCTCGGCGTTACGAAACAGACCAAGGCGTCTTCTTATGGCGTGGCGCGTGACGAGGCGCGAAAAGGCGCGATAAGGCGTGCCTTAGCGCGAGGCGTGGCGCTATATTTTGAAGCTTTTAAAGGATTTTCTAGTATTTGTGCTTGAATTACCGAATTACTGATATAAGGGATTTGGGCTTGGGAATGACAACTTTATAAATCAATTTCAAGTTTTTTACTTATTTCAATGGCTCTACCACTCATATAACGAGTGAAGAAGGTTTTGACGACTACTCCAATGAAGAAGGTTTCATTTAAAGAAATGACGAAAAATGCAATAATAGTTTAGTCTTTTGAGTTTATTTCTTATGTGTAACGCCTTTTGTAAACTTGATGTATTATATATATACATATGTATGAAATATGATATAAAATTATAAATATATAAATCTATAAAAAAATTTATGCCGCCTTGAGTCACGCCTTAGCAAACGCCGTAGCTTCGCTATGGCTCGTAAGGCTTGAGGCTTGGCTTCGCCGCCACGCCACGCCTCACGCTATTTATAACATTGAGTAATACTTATAGCTACTTTGTTAAAGCATTATGTCAATTATTTCAATGTGGCATATTTTGACCTATTTACCTATAAATGGGTCATTTTGAGATGGGTTTTATGACTTTTATCTCTAACCAGCCAGGCGGGTTAGCTTAGAGATTTGACTAAAAAAAGGTCAAATGAATCAAAGTTCAGCTGAAGTGTAATTAGATGCATAATACCTCCAAAAACATTTTAATACAGAAAGTAAGATTATGATTGTAATATTTTCTTAACTATATAAATGGACAAAAAAAATGTGAAACAAAGGCAACCTCTTTATGTCATACTAAAAACTCACATGTTCTGACCTAAACCCGCTTTCACCTATTACCCATCCCATCTGTCCAGGCCATTTTTCCACCTAAACTGTAATTAGTGAGAAGATAAGATAAATCAGATGTCTAGTTCTCAAGGATTGATCCAGTTCCCCACAGAAACTTAGCACTAGACCGTACACCCAGCTGACTCAACAGCTGAATGAGCTTAAACCAACCCATACGAGCCTCGTAATCTATTCAATTTGATTTACTAAACTTGGCATGTTGCAGACACGTAATCTTTGAAAGAGGGTGTATTTGCAAATATGAGTAAAAAACTTATTTTCATGTGTGTATATAAAAAGGCCTGTACAGACCAACCTAGCTCACAACATAAACAAAACAACAGGCATTCTTTATGATCACTTTTTATTTTAATTTTTTAGATAAATTATTCATGTGGAAATCTCAACTTGCTTAAAGTACAAATGGGTGTGACATGGGTAGAATTTCATAAAATCTAGGTAAAAATGAAATGGTTCAAATGGCTCATAAGTCACCCAATGTGCATTCAATTACATAAAACCTCCTAAATTAGTTCATTAAATAATACTATAGTTTTTGTAAGGGAAAAAAAAAAAAAAAAAAAAAACGTGTACAAGTGAATTTGACCTGATCCAACCAGTTTTGACCCGCACTACAAAATTACATGTTTCGACCCATTACACAACCTGCCCCTACCCAACCATTTTTCTGCCTCTGCTTCTAATAGTGTATCATTCTATCTCTGAAGTGTGCGTAATGTGTTTGCAAAGAGTGTATGCATTCATAAAAGAGAGAGTTGTGAGTCAATGAGCAAATTCCAAAGTAAAACCCAGTTTTTCCTTGGCTTATTGATTCTTCTATTTTAGTATTATCAGGGAGTAACTAATTATGCATCACAAATGTTATGAGCCTATGAGATCCACATCGAATTAAAGAACGTGATACCTGTTTGCGCAATCTTGATCTCCTAGCTGACTCTCGATTAGACTGCTTCCTCTTTTGTCTCTTCAGTTCCCGCTCATCCTGCTGATATGATTGTTGCATCAGTTAACATTTTTGTACATATATATTGGGGTTTGAAAGTTATTTAAGAACTAGGTGCGATTAGTCTAATTAGTGAAACTTGTACAGGGGAGAAAAGAACCCAGATGCTATGATGGTTTATGCTTGGTTCAGCATGGAAACCTAACTTAGCATCAGTAGAGCTGACAATTTTAACCCATTTGCTTATGAATGGTTATTGCACGAGTAAATTAAAAAATTAAACAATTTTTTCTTGAATAACAAAGTAAAGGTCAGCTGGGTTAAAAGCCTACTAAAGTCGTGTTCTTAACGCACAGAACCGCCTAAATCATTTTACTCGAAAATTAAATTACTGTTGAAATAATATAAACTTTGCAATTATATTTGACACATTAGAGTGTTAAGTGTTTCAGGAAAACTGACCTGACCCCTACTAAAACCTACATGTTTTGACTACAACTCATTTTAACGGGCTATCCAGCCCACCTGATCTGCCCACTTTGCCACCTAACTTGGTGATGAGTGCGGATAGGATACAGATGGCAATTCCACAGAATAAGACTATCCGCTAAATTCATTCATACCTGACCCCACTGATCAGGCATCATTCCATCCCGTCCTATCATTGGAGGTGGAACTGCTGTTCGAGCCACGCCAGAAGGATTTGGTCGCATTTTCATGGGCCCATTTGCAGCAGATGGGTTCCACAAGTCCATCCCCATGTTAAGGTTGGTGCCAGGCATAGCACCTACAGGGTTTCCAGGTACTGGCGTCTGAATATTGGGCCCAGAATTATTATTCTGTGCACTAGCTGAAGATTAGTAAAGATTGTAATTTTTAGTATAAACACTTGTATTAGCAGAGTATGAAAAGGTAAAAGTTTGCATGATTACCATCTGCAAGCATCTGATTAAAGCTTCCTTTTTTACCTCCAGAATATCCCTATTAGTTCCAGGGTCAATACATTAAAAGTTAATAATGAGATAAAAATCATAAGCATGTTTACAATCTACATCTAATGTGAAACACATACATGTTGGTCATTTTCGTCACTTCCATCTGATGAACCATCACTTCCACTGTCGGCACTGTTTAGTTCAAAAATTAGTAATTAAGAAGGGTTGCTTTTGCATTGTGATAATGACAATAGAATAACGTCACTAATCATATTGGAAAACAAGTAAAAGCTGAAATATATCCTATAATTGCAAACCTTTGGGTGGCACCATCATTCCCTGAACTTGATGCTGCCTTCCCACTCTCTCCGGTTCTCACGTTGCCGTTCCCTGAAGTTCCCTTAGACTTTTTACTTGTAGCCTTTTCCTTGCCTTCATAGGCCTTGGCTTCCATTTCTGTATTTGGTGGTGCAGTACTTGGGGTCTGTATAGACAAAAGTATGAAAAACTTTTGGTTAGATTTACACCACACGCGCGCAAACACACAAGCATTTATCTGTATATGCATCTGCATACACACACACGCACATATAATTGACACACACAAAATCACAATAAATCCCCAAGTTAGTCACATACACATCTAAGAGGTCTATTCTAACAAGTTTTAGCTAAGCTCAGCTACACAAATTCTAACAAAAACCTACCTTGTTTTATTTTAGGTTGTCATAAAATAGTACGTAGATTTTCTTATTTTCCATTTTAGTACTCGCACTAGTTTGTGTGCCAATTCAGTCATTAAAGTTTGTTAAAATATCTCAATGTGCCTGGTAACCTGCTCAAACAATTTCTTTGTGGAAATGTGGTATGCCGTATCATTACTCTTTTATTGTAGTAGAGTATTACATCATGCACACTAAAAAATTATGTAGTAAAGGATCAGCAAAATATATTAGGAGAATCTATTCTACAAAAGAGCCACATCAGCCTATAACTAAAAACCTCAATAATCACTTATTATTAAGATTATGAAACAAAAAGATGACAACCAAGAAAGTAAAAAAATTCTGAAGATGAATCATCATAATTAAAACAAAAACAAGACATGAATCTTATAATTACCATAGGCATACTAGGATGGGCGTAAACTCCTGCTGGTGGATACAGAGCAGGGTATGGAACTGGAGTCCCATATGGTGACATCATAGGATGCTAAAATTCACATTCAAAATCATCAAAAGGCTTGTCAGTCATCACTAGCTGCAGGATTCTCCTAAATTTTTTAAATCGGAATGCAAAATGATTACCTGGCCACCCCACATGTAGGGATGCGGAGTTGGAGACGCCATGGTTGAGGCAAAAAAAGGTGGAGTGCCTCCAGGGCCATAATAAGCCTAAACATAGAAGTTGTAAACTACGATAAGAATCTATCTCAGCACACACTCAATGAATCCTGGAAGTTATGACAAGAAACTCAAACCAAACCTGCATTGAGCTTGACCAATCAGCATATGATGGTGGAGCTGGTTCCTGTAGAAAAGAAGTAATATAGGTTTCAAGAAACATACATAACACATTGTACTTTGAACCTTTGGAATGAGTGTGAATACCTGAACTTGATCAGGTTTGGAATTCTTAGCAGGTGAGCTCTCTTCCCCACCCCCCATGAAATCTACAGTGAAAACTCAGAATATAACTTTGTGTATCCTAGAGATATAATCAACAAGGACCTGAAGACATCAAATGTAGTGCAGATTAGATACCCATGAACAAAGTATATTGATAGCTGTTATATAGTTTCATATTTTCTTTTTCATTTTGTCAAAGATAATTTATTGGTGCACTAAACCATCATATAATTTCTTTATGTTGTAGTGTTTGACATTATTGTAAACATTAAACTAAAGTAATAAGTCTTGTAATCAATAGTACCAATACAAATTATAAACTTTTCACACTCTTTTTGACATGCTACATTATAGTATCAAGATAACCAACAGGTACGCTAAACCATCATATATTTATCTTTATGTTGTAATGTTTGACCTTTGTATACATTAAACTAAGGTAATTAGTCCTGTAATCAATAGCAGAAATACAAAGTATAAGCTTTATACCCCACAAACTATAATTTAGTTCATTAGAAGAGAGAAGAGTCTCTTCTGGCTCAAAATGAAGCAATTGAACATTCTGTGCATGAATCAAAGCTAGCACAAGATTAATGATGAACAAATGCAATAATTTGGAGATCTCTTCAGCAGCATGGCAAACACTCAAGACATTATATTATAGCCAACAGATAAACCATACACAGTATATGTTATCTATAGTGTTCAACTGTTCATTATAGACCATATTTGCTATTACAGGGTTAACAAAAGGTGAAAAACAAATGAACAATATCAATAATCTACGACTGCAAGAGAACCGTGATTGGTTCAACCCTGAACCCTGATATCATAATCTCGATGACCCAAAAATGAACGGAAATTTTCAACACAAAACTTTATCCCCTATTGGCTTAACAGTCAAAGCATCCAGTACCATAAATAAACCTCAAACTCTTCTTCTTTTGGATCATCATAAAATAAGAGTTGGGGAAACTTGGACACTGATTAGATTTTGGGAAAAACTTAACATTTACAGGCTGTATCAAATTCAGAAATTATGGTTTCATGATTCTCGGTTATAAAAGGCTGCAGAATTATTTGCAATTTGTTAAAGAAAACTTCCAGAGCCAACCTTCTAAAAATCAGTCGCAGGAGTATAGAATGATGATTTCTTTTTCTATGTGTGTGCTGTAGTGGATGCACAGATTGTGACCATGACATCGCTAATAGCAAAAACATAACAGAAAACAGAAGATAACAAGCATGACACATACCCATAAACATACTGACATCTTAGCAATTATCAGCTTTAAAGACAAGAGCACAATATACCTTTTCACTAAATTCTACACAAAACTGCCAGTAGTATAGGTTAGTACTTAGTACCCCTTTTCCTTTTTCTACTTGGTTTACAGCTTAGACATCATAAGTATTATCAACAAATAAAATGGCTGCGTACAACATGAAAGATTCAACGAGATGTTGTTCAAGTTGTAAACCATTTCATTCTATTTCAATAATATTACGATGAAAAAAGAATTGAATGTAGATGATGTCATGTCTAATGGTTCCATGTTATACATATATGTATACAACGTGGTACCCAGTTCCGGAGTGTTATCCAAAATAGACGCTTCTTATCAAGCAGGCAGGCACAGAGGATGGTTTAACAAGAGAACATTACAAAAATATCAAAGATGGACACTCAGATAATTTGTATCCTTTGGGACCATATCATGACCCTTTCTGCTTCTAGTTTAAGTTTAAACATAGAGAAACCCTTATACACGATACTGATGAACACTCATTCTCTATAAAACTTGTCTATGAAAAACGAACTTTTGAATTTATGTCTGATTAAGTAAATATATTTAACAACCTTCCCGCTTCTCATTTGGACCAAATACCTCCACTAAAACTTATCTTTACAACTCTTGTCTACCTATGTCATAAAAAATAGAAACCAAAAAAAAAACCAACAACATAATACCCACATAAACAAGACATGCTTCATCCTTTTTTTCTCAATGACTACCTATGTCCTAAAAAAGCCCAACCTAAACAAGTCTTTTTTCTAACATAAATAATAATAAAAAAAAAGCTATCCAACTATTACAATTTCAACTTATCAGATCTGGCTCCTGAACTGAACAACTATTCACTAACATAAAGTAACACGAAAGATCGGAAACGGTCACGGGATACACCAGTTAAAGACTAGTCTTTTATACTCTTTTATAAGGGGGTGTTTGTTTAAGCTTATATGTGGCTTATGAGCTTATTTCTGTTTCGGCTTATATTTTATGAGCCCCAATTTTTTCGGCTTATTTTGAGACTTGTGGGCTTATATAAGTTTATTATAATACGACAAACTTATATAAATCTCAAATAAGCTCATAAGCCACATATAAGCTTAAACAAACACCACTAAGATAAGATAATAATTACCACAAACAAACTAATAATACATGTGTTAAGTATGCAAATAAACAAAAAACCAAAAATAAAATATAAAATGTAAAAACAGGAGAGAGAAAAGAAAATAAAAACTGTACTTGTTCAAATACTGAAACCACTTCAAACAGGTGTTGTACTTTCTAACTAAAAAAACTATTCGTTACAATTCAACAAAAACTTGTTACTAAAAGTGGAAAGTTTGTTAAGTTAGTTAATATTGGTGGTTGTGAGGCGGCGGTGCGGTGGTGAGGTGGTGGTTGGCTGGGGGGGTAGGGTTAGATGGAGGATGACATGTGATTGTGTGTGGGTGAGGATGGATCCAGCTGTTAAAGTGGTAGTGGATAGACTGGTGTGACAAGGCATTTATTGGTGTTATGGATTGATGACTCGGTAATTGTTTTCACTGGATAATTTATTTTAATCTTTTAAGATAGGGATAATAGCATTGGTTGCCCCTCGTGTTTAAGCTTTTTCCTGTTTAGCTCCTTGTAGTTTTGCTTCATCAATATTTAGTTGTGGTTGTCATTTTTAGGTGGAAATAAAATGAGCGTTTGGTTCGTGAATTAAAAGTGGGGGAAATTAAAATTGATAGAAATTTCAAATGCTAAAAATTGCAAATTGTTTCTTTTTAAGTTACTTTATGTGTTTGGTTCATAAACAACATGTCAAAGGAACTCAATTTTTTTTTTCTTAAAGGTAAATTTATTAAGAAATGAGCCAAAAGGCAAGGTTACAAGAAATAGCCAAAGTGAAAAAACAAAGTTAGGATATATCCCTAACCCAACACAAAGGCACAAAGACAAATGGCATCAGCCAACTGTAGGAATACGTATACTCTAAATCATCAATGAACACTGAGACCAATCAGCATCCATTGAAACATCACCATATACAAAAACCACATAGCAGGATGAAACTCTCAAAATACAAATACATAAATGGGAATCATAAATCATTATATGTCCATACAGCCAAGACTATAGCATCATCCCATAATCAGCAACCTTAGAAGCAATTCAGCGGTCATCACCTTTAGGAGTGCTAGCATAGCATTTCAAGGGAGATTGCCTCCTTAAAAGCCTATCAAGTAAAACCCAATGGGAAAAACCTTGGAGTAGGGAAAAAGAGTACAACTCTCCCTTGAAATTCCCCATAATATATATTCCAAAAGAAGATAGCAGACATCACACATGAAAATCAACCTGTCTATTATCAATGGAATAGTAGAAACATTAAAAGTTCCACCTTTCAAGAAACCAAAAGCACTCATATATAATCTTCTATAATTAGGACCAAATGTATAACAGAAAAACCAACAAAGGTTCGGATCAGAATGAGATTCAACACAACAGAAAACCCTGCTAAAGTCCTTATGCAAACCAGTAAGGATCCACATATAAATGTAAGATAACAACTTAAAACCCTGTGTATAACAATTCCAGTATCCAAGATCAATATGCAACAAGACACACCAAACAATACTCAAAAAACTAGAAGCCATCAGAGTCATCAAAACTGTTAAGATCTCTAACAATATTTCTATAATACACACTGTTGTTTATAGGCAGATTACATATCTGAGAAGCCTTGATCACCTCATTAGTCTGCTTAAGAGTAAGACCCCTGATCTTAAGCCTCACAGTGTAACACCCCAACCCGAAAAGGGCTAAAGTGTAACATTATGGAGTCAAATCAGAACACAAGCGAAACGGAGATACATTTCTAATACAAAGTTTACAAGGGTTACAAAAGAAACTAAACAAAGTACAAACTATAAAAGGGCAACAATACTAAACTCAGCCCAAATACAATATACTAAGCCCAACATCAAATGCTTCTAATCATCTCTAAGTCCAGCCAGTAGCTAATCAGGGTGAAGTCTTCTAAACCTAAAATAAGATCTCTCCGTCCATAACCCAGCTTCTACTAACCTGCCGCATAAGAAAAGAAATGCGGCTGAGCTTACAAAGCTCAGTGAACAGATATGAAGCTAACAGAGCACCTCAAAGTAATCAGTTAATCGAAGGAATACGAAATGAGTTTACATATGGTGTCACATGGTATATCCAAAGGATTAACAAGGTTAAGTATGAAAGGTTACCAAAGTTGAGTATCAAAGGTTGTCAAAGTTATGTGTCAAAGATTATCAAGTTAAGTATCAAAGATTATCAAAGTTAAGTATCAAAGGATTTAAGGTTAAGTGTCAAAGGATTCAGTATTTAGGCTATGTTTGGCAAAAGTAGCTGTGAGCAGTAGCAGTGAGCAGTAGCAGTGAGCTGTGAGCAGTAGCCAAAAAAGCTCACAGCTTCATAAAGAAGCATTTGGAAAATGAGCTTTCCTAAAAAATAGCAAAGCCCACAGCTCTCATGCCAAACGAACACTATAAATCAAAAAGCTCATTGTTCACCGCTCATTGTCCAAAAAAGCTCCAAAAAGCTTTGTGCCAAACATAGCCTTAACCCCAGCCCTAATCAATATACAATCCAATCCAATAGTAACCCAATATGGAGTGATCAACTCCCAATATGTGAGGGGTTGCAATGCACGCATACCCAGTCACCAAACAATGTAATATATAACCATGTAGTCAATATAGTAGTCTCAATCAAACAATCAATCAATCAATCAAATCTAGGGTGCATCTATACGCCCCTGCAGGCCAATCATAAGCATAGCAGTAGTCGATAACAAAATCAGGGACGGTGTGGTACATCTCTCCAACCACACTAGAGTACATAACATTGGTGCATCAATGCTATAGTTGTGGCTACTCCACAACAAGTAATACCTGGGTAAATACTGAAGGGTCATGTAGTCAAAGTTCAATATTGAAGTATAAGTGCCAAATCATAATCAAGGTTCAATATCAAAGGTTCAACACCAAAGGTTCAGTATTCAAAGGTTCAGTATAAAAGGTTCAGTATCAAGGTTCAATACCAAAGGTTCAATATCAAAGGATCAATGTCAAAGGATCAATCAAATATGTAATATCAATGGGTCAAAATGGAGAGCTCAAAGCCAAAATTCCCAATCCACAAGGTTCACTATTCCAAGTTCCAAAGTCCCATAGTTCATAACTCAAAGGGTCATAATGAGAGTTTAAAACAAAAGTTCAATTTAGCAGGTTCCCATCACTTGTTTAAAAGGTTCGTAGTACAATCCCATTTAAAAAGGTTTATAACAAAGGTTCATTTAGAAAAGATCTTCCAAAGATAACATTTATAAAAGTGATCTTTAATAAAGGTTCTCATAAAATATTCTTTAAAAGTGATCTTTATGAATTTATAAAATCCGATATAAAAGTGGTCTTAAAATCATATTAAAAGTGTCGTTATAAAATAGTTTCTCCTTTAAATATTTCCATGTCATAATTAAGAAAAGACATTTCACCTCCCGTTATAATATCGCAAAAGAACATTCGAAGTCTCACAAGGGTTTCACCTCCCGTTACAATATCCCAAAGAATATCCAAAGTCTCACAAAGGTTCAAAGGTTAAGGTCACAAAAGGTTACCGAACGGATCATAAGAGTCCAAACGAATAACAATAGGATCACAAATACCGGTGAAACACATCAATCATAGAGCCAAGTACGAAGTATCATAACCAAGATCAAACAGAATCATAATACGATAATAAATCAAAGACAAAGTCAAGAGAGAGGAAGTGTGCACTCTTACTGAAAGAGTACGGAATATCTGTACCTTTGCCGAGTCAAAACAAACTGAGACCAAACGGAAGGAGAACGGTCATTCTCGCTTCACCGAACCTAGAAGAGAGTGGATACGGATCAAGAAGAGTTCACATCACTTAAGTTACCTCTTTTAGTTATCTTTTCATTTTTAGAAACTTCCCATATTTAGCAGCTTTCTATTTTAGGTAACTTTCCACTTTAAGTAGTTTAAGCATTTTAGAAGACTTTCTATTCTTAGTAAGTTTCCTTATTTAGAAGGCTCCTAATTTTAGAAGGTTTCCATAAATAGTACTTTTCATAAATAGCAGGTTTCCATAATTAGCAGATTCCCAAAATTAGTAAGTTTCCACATATTAACATATTCATATAAGTTAGTCTTACCATATTAACAAGTTTCCATAGCCTCATAGGTTAAGGATTTCATTTTATAAGCGTTTTCCAAAATTAGGGTTTCTAAATGTTATTTAATATGTTTTAGGGTTAAAAGTGTCAAAATAACAAGTTAAGGGTCACAAGTGAAAATATTCTCATTATAACATATCAACATAAGTCAAGAATGCCAAATATGTCAATCTTACACTTTACACCCTTTCGTTTACAAAGTTATATAATAATCCTTTAATTATCCCATTTTCCAGATTAAACCATTAACTAATATAATTAACACATAAGTCACATAACTTTACAAAAATGTCATAAACAGCCCCTACATCATTTTTAGGTCGAAACATGCATATCATATCCATATTTACATTTTTAGTCCCTCTAGTTACAATATTTACAATTTAAACCTTTTAATTATCTAATTAACATATAAACCACATAATTAACCAAATAACCACATAAGTCCACGAAGTATCACAAAATTACAATTTCAGTCACTCTATATTAATTTAGGCCGAGATTTACATATCTACAAAAATAGCCCTTAAGTTTTCTTAATTAACATAATAACCTTTAACTTATAAAACAATTATCATAAATCATCCAAAACCCCCAACAACCACATAATCATTACTAAAATTTAATTCAACCTTAAAACACATTAATTTATCAGATTCAACATCAAAACCTTAACCCTAAATTCGTACGCCTCATATTTTAATTATTACAATTGGATCAAAATAAAATAAATCAAAACGAATTATCTAGGATTCAAATAAATGTATACCCATTTTATTTAGGTCATATATGTATTATAACATGCCAAAAAAAATCAGATCTAGCCACCATAAAATCATATAGGCCGATTGTATAATTAACATATTTTTAGTGTTTTTAGTTTCCTTTTAATTCATACAATTTATTTAGCATGCATGGATCAATTTCAGATGTATATACAGATCATATGAGATGTATAGAGTGATAGAAAAATACCATTTGTGGTTTGGAATGATTAGAACAAATAAAACAATTTTCCTTTTCTCGGCTAGATTTAACAAGCCAACAAAATTCCCAGGCTTGATTCGATCACCCACAGACCTCACCACTATTTTTCCCACTTTCCTAGCCTCCAAACACGTCTAGGAAAAATACCCAATCGTCCCAGAAAAATACTATGCCGCCAGATGGAATTTTGGTGGTTTTTAGGGTTTTTAATATGTTAAATGGAAGAAAAATTAAATTTGGAAAATATAGAAGAGGGGGAGTCAATTTCGGCCCAAATGGGGTTAAGGAAGACCAAATCTCTGATTTCACAAGTTTCCTAAATTATTTGAACTTCTCTCTTAATTTAAATACTTTAAATACAATATGTACATAACACAAAAATGTAATTCAGTCCATATAATTATTTTTAGGCATGGCACACATTTTCTTGAGAGTCAAAATGTTGCAAATGTTCATACAAAAATAATATTGATCATATGTTGCTTATTTTCAAGTGTTTGGGATTTATTTTGGATTTAAAATAATTGTTTTATTAAATTTTAAAGTATAGGGGTACTTTGGTCATTTAAACGTGTTATGAAAATGTGGGTTTTACACACAGTATCCACAATATGATCAAATAAACAATTTACACTCCTCTCCTTCTGCTGATAAATCCTAAAATTTCTCTCTTGCCACACAAAATAAATGGCAACCCCAAATAATAACCTCTGGATAACACTCCATATTGTATTATTAGCGGGCCTAATGGACAAACCATAAATAATACCAGATAGATTATTACTAAACTATCCATTAAAGCCATGGGCTTTAATCTTTCCCATAATCTTCTAGAATAGGCACAAGTGAAGAATAAGTGATTATGAGACTCACTATTAATAAGACATAAGTTGCAAGTCAAGTCAGGGAAATTAAACCACCTAGCTAATCTGTCTTTAGTTTTAAGTCTACCGTTAACAACTACCTAAGTCATGAAAGCATGTCTAGGAATACATTGTGGATACCAAATATGCTTATAGCAAATGACCTTAGGAGACTCACTTTTAATGGCTTTCCACACTTCACTAACTCTGAAACTTTTAATCTTACCTTTCTTATTATGCCATACAACCCTATCTTCAACATTACAAGTAATAAGGGGAACATGAACATTAACAACCTCACAAAAAATATTCAACCAGTGCCTAGGCCAAATCCAATCACCATTTCCAATCATATCACAAACTTTAGTATCAAGCTGGAAACCAGCTTGCTCAATAATTCTATGACTAATGAGTTTACTTAATGGCCCCTTATCATGCCACTTATCAAACCAAATGTTACTACTTTTCCCATTTCCAATCTCAATGCTCACAAAGGCTCTAATGATATCCCTAAGATTAAGAATCTGTTTCCAACACCAAGAATAACTTTTCTTACACTCTATATCCTACAAACTAGACCCTTTCAACTTATGAATTTTAACCCATTTGACCCAAATAGAATCTTTGTTGCAGGCAATATTCCCAAGTGCTTAGCCATAAGGGCATTGTTCCATTCATGAAGAGATTTTAACCCCAACCCACCCTGAGACTTAGGCATACATGTGTCTTTCCACTTAATACTCACAATACCAATAGCACTTCTATTTCTAGCCCATAAAAGTTTTTAAGCAATTTATAAATAGATTCACAAACAAGCATAGGAAGAATAAATATAGAACACCAATATACTTGTAAGGAAGAAAGGATAGATGCAACAAGTTGAAGTCTACCAGCAAAAGATAGACACCTATTTCTCCAATCATTGATTTTGTTATGAACCATTTCATTGAGACTTCTACAATCAACAGAAGTAATTCTCTTAGACACATGAGGAACACCAAGGTATCTAATGGGTAACGTTCCTTCCCTAAAAGGCATAACCAACTTTATCTCATCTTTAATTTTAGATGGATTACTATAAAAGAAAGCTTCACTCTTATTTATGCTAGGATAAAGCCCTAGAGACAAGTGATGAAATGACAATTATTCATATTTTTATAACAAAAATGCCCCCATTTATGCTAAAATGGATAACAATATTATGGTTTTTATTGCAAATATTACGTCTATTGTTAATTTATTTATCAAGGTACCGTTGGAGAATTATTGGAGCAAAAGTGAAGCAAATTGATGATTATTTGAAGATTAAAAGATATTAAAGATTTTTAGAATACAATTTGGAGCTTATTCAATGATTTATCAACAAGCTAAACTCATCAAGCCCTCTTCTTAATATAGAAGTTGAGACCATATCACCATGACACAACATCAAAAGATCATCAGCAAAACATAGACTAGTGATTTTGAGCTTTCTACAACCTGAATGATATTTGAACCTCCTATCATTCCTAATATGTCTCTTCACCATTAAATTTAACACCTCCATAACAAGAGTGAAAAGGTAGAGTGAAATAGGATCACCCTGCCTTAACCCCATCTTAACTTTAAAAAAAATTATGAGATTCCCCATTTACACAAATAGAAAGAGAGACAGAAGTGATACATGTCATAATTCAGTGAATCATAACAGGGTGCAAACCAAATTCCCTAAGATAGAATTCAAGAAAGGTCCAACTGACAGTGTCATAATCCTTTTGAACATCAATCTTAAAAGCATAGTTCCTAGTCTTATGTACCCAATTATATCCTATCATGAACTCTTGAGCAAGTAAGATATTATAACCACTAGGAATAAATGCACTTTGGTTGACATCAATAAGCTCATTTAGAACAATCTTAAGCCTAATAGTAATGATCTTACTAATCCCCTTGTAAACCACATTACAACAAGACATGGGTCTATAATCAGTGACTTTAGCAGTGGTTTTACTCTTAGGAGTAAGAGAGATTAAATTTGTGTTGAATTCACCAAGGTTCTTGATGCAGGTTTTACTGACCAGGTTTTAATATTTATAAAGTCTCGTTTACCTAAGGTCTACCTTTTACGCACTAACGGACAGTGTATCAGGTCGTGTGTGGTATAGTTAAATGGTAAAGCCGAGGTCGTCCCAAGAGCTAAGGTGCATAAATTATCTAAGTCGTGTCACGTTTAAAAGGGGGTTTTGAGTTGAAAGATTAATTAAACTAATAAAAGTAAATGACAAGACAATAAGTAAATAGAAGGAAATCAGTAGAGAGGAGTAGTGTTAACCTAATTACTTCTCTTGTTATGATCATGACTAGTTTTCCTATAGGTGCATCCTATCATATCGTTCGGGGATTCAATATTCATTTCGGGTCAGATGGTCAAATTCGCCTAGATCTATCTTATACCTTGTCCTATCCAAAGTTATTGTAAAACCGTGGGTTCATCGGTACGAAGACATAAGAGTCATTAAGTGCCTCTACTAACATGGACAAGACTAACGAATGCGGCATGGTCAGATCTTACACCCCTCTAACTCCGTTAAGTGTATAGCATTGGTAGGTAGTCCTAGGGTTAATTCGCACATGTATGGTAAGGGAAGGCATCTACGGTTAGCACTTAACCCTTACCAAGTCACATCCTTAGCGGCTTGCTTCGTAGGGTTAATTCCACAAGCCTCTAAGGAACAACCAACGCTAAACACTACGGGAACTAGAGTGTCCCAAGCCTCGCCATGAAAGTAAACAAACAATAGAAAATAGATGCGTGGAAAACTAAATCAAAATCATAACAATTTCATAACTAGGATAACACCAAAAGGTGCTTAGCCACTCATGTTCATAATTGCAGTAAAACAAAGTTGAGTTAATACAAATCTAAGCATGAATCGAATACAAAGTAAAGGAATGAAAACACTTATGATCGGTGTGTGATTCCTCCCTTGGAAATGACTTGGATGTGGCTAGAACTTCGTTCTCCCTCCTTCATGAGTTTTTCCCAACGTTGCTGTGGTGAAAAGATGGGAAGTGATATGAAAAACTCGGAATTAGGGTTGGTATTTATAGGCCCCGACTATGTTACGGCGTAGCGTATTATGGTTGTTACGCCGTAACCTTTGCAAATAGTGTTACGCCGTAACTTGATCAAGTGTTACGGGCGTAAAGTCTTGGTGATAAACATCCTACAGCGTAGCAGATAAGGTGGCTACGCCGTAGCTTCTTCCTTGGCCTCGTTAGTTCTTTACTGCCTCAAATGAGATCCTACGTCGTAGCTTGGATAGTTGCCTACTCCGTAGTGTTCTTCAGTGGACTTCTACGCCGTAGCCTGTTGTGGGGCTACGCCGTAATCTTCATAAATTCTTTATTACGCCGTAGGTAGGAGAGCTTCTACGGCGTAGTCTTCGTGAAGCCTTGCTACGGCGTAGGTAGATGAACCTCTACGCCGTAGTTAGTGCAGAATCTATAATTTCCACGTATTTGCTCCAAAGTCCTTCCATTTCCACTTAAGTTTGTTCTTTTACTCATCTTTACCCAGAAACCAAAATAGGAAGAAATAAGAGTATATATTCTTCATATAAGTAGAAAAGATGAGCATTTTAAGGGGGAAATTAACACTTAGATTGGGGGTAAATTTGATGTTATCAGTTCTTACTATTTGTAAAAAACTCATGAATTGCAGGACAAGTATCATTGCCAACCACATCTGATGCGAGATTTTCAAGACCTCACAAAAGCTTTTACAATCCTCTAGACGGTGTACCTAACCGTTGAAGTTTAGTGTAGGTAAGTCTGGGGGATTGATCATTCTCTAGGGGAATGGTGTCGTTAGGTCAAGATGTATGCCGAGATAGGTCTATAGGTGAGGGATGATTCTTTCTGTATTTTTATATTTTTATGAAAGCAAGTTAAAATCTCGGTTTTTGAAAGGTGGGCGGAATTAGTTGCTAGTTAACGAACCCAAAAACTACTGATATTTATAAAATTAAATAAAACTAATTAAAACATAAAATAAAAGTGGTGACTACTTATGAGAGAAAAACATGTTTAATTAGATATAATTAATCCCTAGTTATCTCCTATTGATTTGTTGAATTGTCACGTCCTTGTTTTAGTTGAAGCGTTGTATTCCTTAATATTGGTCATGGGGAGGTGCCAAAGTCCCCAACTCTATGAATATTAGTCTCCCCTAGATTCCTTAAAGTCTATTAAGTTATCCAAGATCTACAAGCCGCAATTCACACAATAAATACAACGAGAAAAACCAATAGTGCACTCTACGGTTGCGTTTCTAAGACATTCAAGCTAGTTACATATAAGAGGTCAACCAGTTTTCTTAGCCTAACGTGAGGCAATCAACTCAACAAGAGACAACAAATCAATATTCAATAGCTAGGTTTCATTAGATCTAAGCAAACACAAATAAACTTAAGCTACCATGTTAAAGCAAAGAAAAGATAAACAAATAATCAAACGATACATAGACATAACGAATGATTAAAGGGATAACTTATCTTTATTGAAACATGAAGTTCAAAGGCTGTAAAAGCCTTACAATGGCAGTAAAAATCGTCTAGGGTTTCCTCTCCAAAAGTGTTACACCAATTAAAGAAAAAATGCAAAAGTATATATAGATTTACAGTAGTGACGGCGTCACCTTATAGGTAGTGACGACGTCAGCTCGCCGTGTTAGGGTTTCGCCTTGTGCAAGTCGCCGCTGTGATGGTGTCGCGTTATAATTGCTGACGCTGTCCCTTATTGCCTTAATACGTGACGCCCTTATTCATATTACACCTAACGTCGTCAGGTTGGTATGTCTTTCAAGTTTTATGAAGCGACGTTTGTAAATTTCTTCCAGCTTGAAATAACAAGTGACGGTGTCACGTTGTATCATGTAACGCCGTTAGGCTTCCTTTTTTGATGGTTTTTCGTGACTTCGTCGTTTTCTTCACTTTTTCGTCCAAAAAGTGCCGATTTCCAGATTTCTCGTCCCAAGTACCTAAAATACAAAAAGAAACGATTTGAGGCAATATTTGACCATATTTATTTGGTTTTGGGATTAAGTGGCCCTTTAAAAAGGTACCAAATAAATCCTTATCAACATCCCAAGCAGCGTTGAAAATTTTGGAAGAATATCCATCTGGACCTGAAGCTTTGTTGTCATCAATACTGAATATAGCATCCTTAATCTCTTGATTTGATACAGGCTTGATCAACTCCACAACTTTTTCACTATCCAATCATTTGGTGAATAAACTCCTTGAATCTTCCATAGCATAAACAGCATCTTGAGTACCTAAATAATTCTGAAAACGGGACACAAAGATGTTAGCAACATCAGCACCAGAGTGAACTTGCCCCACTTCATCATGGACTACATCAATACTGAATAAACTCCTTGAATCTTCCATAAGTCATGCTATTTTAGTTTTTTGTTGTAAAAACTTCTCCTCGTCAAGTGCAGCCTCTTTGTAGGCATTGGCATAAACCATCTCTTCTTCCCTAAGTTGAGCATTAGAAGGATCTTTGTCTAAACATTCTTGGACCTTAGCCGATTCAACTTTCAGGACCTTAACTTTATTGAACACATTCCCATTTTTCTTATTTAACTTTCTCATATGTTGTTTCATAGCTTTGAGTCTCTTGACTAATTTAAACATGGAAAACCCCTCAACATCCATATTTTTGTCCTTTATAACTTCCAAAAATTCTTTTTTGTCTACCAAAAAATTCAAAAACTTAAAGGCTCCGGACTTCTTAACAGAGATATCAGTCAAGGATAAAATAGCAGGCAGTGGTCAGAGTTGAGATAAGGTAAAAAAGTAGCAAAACTAGCAGGATATGAATCAACAAATTGACTGTTACTAATAACCCTGTCTAGTTTTTTTAGAATGCCAAAGCTCATGATTTCTCATCTTTTGAATCCAGGTATAAAACATACCATACATTATTATATCTTCTATTTCCAAATCAACAACACACTCTATAAATGCCTGCATCCCATCTCCTCTAGCATTCAACCCACTACAGTGCTCATTACTCCATAAAATACCATTAAAATCCCCAAGTAAAACCCAAGCATCATTACCAATAACTAGTTTATGACTCACCAAATTCCTCCAAAGCCTACTTCTAGCTTGAGGGTTGTTTTCACCATAACACATATAATTGCTTATTGTCTAGAACAGATTTGACAAAGAAGTGCATAACCTGATCAGACTGATATAAAAGCATAGTAGACAAAACAAGAGGGTCTCAACCCACAATAATTCTGCAACCTTTGCAATTGTCAATAGTATTAGATACCCACTCCCAGGCACCAAACACATCTCCACAAACCTTACTAACAAATTTCTTTCTTACCTCTAATGAAATTAATATTATTACCTCTAATGAAATTCTTGATCTCTATTGGGCCTGATTTTCGACCCAATGGTCTTTGACAATGCATTTAAACATAAAATAGCCTAATCAAGTAAGTCTCTGATATAAGTCAGTGAGAACAACACTCATTGATAAGGATCAGATAGTAAGCCTGTAGGACCTTAGATATCACAATATATCATAATTTTATCACACAATATGGCACAATATGAAGTAAAGATGGTGAGTTGATGATATATATGCGGCGTATGATATAGAGAGAATAAGATGAAAAGGAAGCTTATATTAATGAGAGAAACACACACAATACACACTCAAGCACACACACAAATGAGGTGTGTGTTGGCTTTTATAGTTCCATACTTAGGCTTTCTATGGGCTTGGGCTTGGACTTGGTTTACATAAATCTTAACATATTAGATTACCAAGTCCAATGCCCAACCAACTTAAACTATTACATACTTAACGGCACTATAACAAAGTTCCTAATATGAGAATGACCATCACTTCTTTTTATATTTCTTTGATGCTAACAATCTCCCCCTAAGGGGTGGTCATTCGAATGATGCTCCACGTGATTAGGTCTTCTATCTTCTTTGTCTTTGAACTTTGTATGTCGTTGTAGAATAGTCTTTAATCTTTGTTCCTTCATGCTTTGTGATCTTTGATAAATGACTTTTCTTCATTCTTTGTTCTTTGTTGTTGTGGTGGAGTCATCTGCCTTTCGTCACTTCTTTGTCTTTGGAGGTTTTACGCCTTTCCAACATGCTCATACGTCTTTAGTCTTTGAGATACGTACATTTGTTGTTCCCGTTCTTTCACACTGATCATTGCCACTATACTTTGTAGATTCTTTCACATAACGTAGAGTCTTTCTTTGAACGTTTCTTTACTTTTATCTTTGATGAGAACTTTTCTTTGACTTCGAGATGTATGTATGAGCATGTGGAAACTAATGTTAGGATGGTGGTTGTTCCTGCATAAAATAGTTAGCAATAAAACATCCGGTACTTACAGGTTTGGAATTAGAGATCGATAACAGCATAGTGTGAAAACTTTCTCTAACCCTTACCAAGGCCGTTCCCAAATCGGATGCCCTCGAGAGAGCTTACAAGATCTACCGAAGTATATCAACGATTGGGTGATTCGCTGGAGATCACCCCACGACTGTAGACCGTTTGGAATCACTGAGAACACTAAGCGTAACCCACAAGAGATTACCAAAGTGACCTGCTGTCAGGGCTGTTTGATGTTGACCCTGGCAGGAGTTTCCATTCAATCACTGAGAATCACAGTTGTGAATCCTCTCATAAATGTTCTAGCAGATTGCTAAGATCTGCGTAGGACTCTAAAGTTTACATCTGGCGTACTTAATGTTGAACAACCAGTGTAGAAGTATCATGTGTTCCTATGAGATCTTTTGATGAATCTCGGGGCTCTAGACTCAATAAGTGCACATTTAGTCATCGGAGGCATGGAGCAGAGGGCCTCCTTTTCAATATCAACACATCTCGTAGTGAGAGGTCGATAGATTATGCAAGGTTCTCCGTGAGAATGAAACAAGTACCTTTTGAGAGATACCTGAGTGGCTGGAAGGTTAAGCGCAGTGCGTCACTGGGTCCATGACGTCTTGTCTTCAATACCGGTGTCACCTTAGCAACAACCAGTAGCATATGAATTGAACCCGGTGTCTGCCCTAAGGTTGAACATATGGAGGGCTATTTCTTTTCACCCTTTCATTTGCTTTTCTTTTAAATTCTTCAACCCCTTCTTTCTCCTTTCTCATTTACTCATATTTTTAATCATACATAAGGACTTCTAGTACTAAACTATTGGTGTTGTCCTTGGGTAGATCCCTCTGGCTCTGGCGGATCATAGGACGGTTTTCCTAACCTTAGTCACCTTAGATCACCATGACTATCCTATTGTTGCCATCAAACCAAATATTTGAAAATCTTCTCAAAGTGTTTATGATAATGAAACATATTTTGTTCACACTTTGAGATTTTTGATTTCATTTTAAAGGACTCCCCCTTCACATGTGCTCATGGATTTTTAAGAAATTTGCACATGCGGGAGGAGTTTGCACTTTTTGAATTGATCCACTTTCAGTGAACAAGATCGATTCGAGACACATTTACATAATAGTTAGACTAGCTTGAAATTATTACTCGGCCTGGTCAAGTCCAAAGAAAGTTTCCCGAATTGGTACGTTCTACTTGGACATAGTCCTTTCGATTACAGACATTTAAGCTTCGTCAATCCATTGGTTATATCTGAGTCGAGCTCTTTCGAGATTCTGCCACAATCTTTAAACATTTTTTTATCACATTTTAATCACGTCTTCTCCCCCCTCAAAAATAGCATATTGTGATAATTTTGATATCAACTGATTAAATAGAAAAAGCTTTTGGAGTGATAGACGGATTTGTTTTTGCATGAAATCGGAACATTTATTCTTTTTATACTCCCCCTTAATAAAAGCATATTTCAAACCAAACTTTGAAAATCAATTAAGGGTTTGGAGGGAGTTGTCTTTTTGAAATGCAAGTTATGTACTAAAATGTACACAAGTCTTTTTTTAGAAACGAGTTTTTGCTTGAAATCTTTTCGTTTGTTTATACTCGAAATTTTGGAAAGAATTTCGGTTTTGAACGTTCGAGTCCTGATCTGAAATAATCAGAAGTCATCATTTATGCCCGGGTTTCATACTGAAGTATACGAAAGCCATTTTTAAGAAAATTTGAGAAACGACATGTTAGAAAACATTTAAATGAACTCCCGCTCAAGCATCTGTACATGTCCGTATCATTGTTGAATGACATTTCTAGATACGTACAGAATATCGATTATATGAGAGACATGTCGTGAGAAGAATATTTTTGGATTTTTGGATTTTATATTGTTTTTGGATTTTTGAAATTTTCTATTTTTATATTTTTGTTTTTGTTGGTTTTTCAAATTTTGTATTTTGTTTTTCAAAAATATTTACAGCGGAGCAGTTTTGAGAACATTTTTTCAAGAAGATTCGAGAAGACGTTCTAACTCCTCAGGGGTTAGGCCTCGCATGCCAATTCGTCAAACTAAGTCATCAAACCTATCTTTTGGAAGGGCTTTAGTAAATAGATCGGCGAGTTGGTATTCCGTCTTAACGAAAAATAATTCAACAGTACCCTCTTCTACGTGCTCTTTGATGAAGTGGTAGCGGACTCTAATATGCTTAGTCTTTGAATGTTGAACGGGATTGCACGAGATGGCTATGGCACTTTTCGAATCACAATACAAAGGTATTCTGTCGAAAGTAAAGCCATAATCTATGAGTTGTGTCCTCATCCAAAGAACTTGGGCACAACACGCAGATAGAGACACATACTCGGCTTCTGCGGTTGAAAGTGCAGTACAATCCTGTTTCTTTGACGACCAGCTGACTAGCTTTTCACCCAAAAANTGAACGGGATTGCACGAGATGGCTATGGCACTTTTCGAATCACAATACAAAGGTATTCTGTCGAAAGTAAAGCCATAATCTATGAGTTGTGTCCTCATCCAAAGAACTTGGGCACAACACGCAGATAGAGACACATACTCGGCTTCTGCGGTTGAAAGTGCAGTACAATCCTGTTTCTTTGACGACCAGCTGACTAGCTTTTCACCCAAAAATTGTGCTCCACGTGATGTACTTTTTGCTATAACTTGATCACCTACATGGTCGGCATCTGAAAATGCTATTAGTTTAAACTCCGAATCCTTCGGATACCAAAGTCCCATGTTAATGGTTCTTCGTAGGTATCGAAAGATCCGTTTAACCTCTTTGAGGTGAAGTTCGGTAGGCTTTGTCTGACACCGTGCTAATAAGCAAACAGCAAATTGAACATCGGGTCGACTAGCAGTTAGGTACATGAGAGAACCGATCATGCTCCGATATTTCTTCGGATCGATGGGTTTCCCAAACAAATCAGCACCTATTTTTGGTGAAGTGACTATTGGTGTACCAACAGAATCACAATTTTCCATACCATATTTTTTCAAAATCTCTATTGTATATTTAGCTTGATTTATAAAAATACCACGAGGGGATTGATGTATTTGTAAACCAAGAAAGAATTTAAGTTCCCCCATCATGGACATTTCAAATTTGCTTTTCATGAGATTTTCAAAATGTTTTGAATGGTTAGGATTGGTTGATCCAAAAATAATGTCGTCCACGTAAATTTGAACGATCAAAATATCATCTTTGTATTTTCTTGTAAACAAGGTATCATCAACCGTTCCTTTGGTGAAATTGTTTTTGAGCAAGAAAGATGATAGTTCGTCATACCACGCTCTTGGAGCTTGTTTTAAACCATAAATGGCTTTCTTAAGCTTGTAGACGTAGTCTGGATGTTCTTTGTCGATGAATCCTTCTGGTTGACTCACATACACCTCTTCTTGCAGAGTTCCATTCAAGAAAGCTGTCTTAATGTCCATCTGATAGATTGTGATGTTTTTGTGAGCTGCATAGGCTAAGAAAATCCGAACTGCTTCAAGTCTAGCTACTAGCGCGAATGATTCCTCGAAATCTATCCCTTCTTCCTGTGCATATCCTTTAGCCACGAGACGAGCTTTGTTGCGAATTACAGTCATTTCCTCATCCTTTTTGTTCTTCCATAACCATTAGAGATCAATAACAAGTTTGTCAATTGGTCGTTCAATAAGTTCCCAACTATCATGTAACTGGTATTGGAGAATTTCCTCCTGCATCGCTTCTATCCATGCATTTTCTGCCATTGCTTCCCGAATGTTCTTTGGTTCTTTGAGGCTTATTGAGCAAATGTAAATGCACAATTCGAGATCTGTGGCAAGTTGTCTTCTCGTCTGAACTGGCCTTGAGGGTTCACCAATAACGTGTTCAATTGGATGGTCTTTTGTCCACTGGAGTGTAGAAGGGTACCTTGGGTTTAACATATGCGTGTTAGATGGTTGTTGTAACCTTGAAGAGGATTCAGCAGAGTCTGTTGCAAATTGGTTTTCAAATACTTCTTCTTCTTCTAATGCAACATTGTTTTGGTTTAGTGTTGGTTCTTCTTGAAAAGTTGTGTTTTGTTTTTGCTCATCAATTCTTGGTAGAACAATTTCAATAACTGGAGTTGCTGGAGTAGATGTTGATGATGTTGAGGAAGTTGGTGCTTCAGCTTCGATTGTTGTAGATGCATCTTGTATTGGTGGTGATGGTGGTTGATGATTTTGAGCGGGTGCAGCGGAATGGTGTTGAGATGCATTTGTCGAAGGTCCACCATAATATTCATCAAACATTAACTCGAAGAAGTTTTCCTGTTCTTGTTATGAAGGTTTATCGTGTGTTGTTGATTGAGCTCCTTGAGGTACGAGTCCTGAACTAATGTGTCCAGAAGTCTGTATGTTTGGTGCGGGTCCTAATCTGGTTTGATTAGAAGCCATCGGATTAAGCGCGGGTTCTAGAGCGAGTCTCTCAGAAGCCATTTGTGAAATCTCGTCAAACTTCACATTCATCGTCTCCATTACTCTTTTTGTTCTTCTATTATACACCCTGAATGCCCTTGAGTTTTCAGAGTATCCAATGATGATTCCAATATCACCCTTAGCTTTCAACTTCCCTAGATCTTCTCTGTCGTTCGTCGGATAGCACAAAGCGCCAAACACGTAAAGGTAAGAGATATCTGGTTTTCGATTGTTCACAAGCTCATACGGTGTTTTATTGAATCTTGGATGGATTAGGGATCGGTTTTGAGTGAAACAAGCAATTGCAACAACATCAGCCCGTAAGAATAGTCAAGGTTGTAAAAATCGCTAGGCGCTTGTGAGGCGGTTGGGTAGGGCCTAGCGATTAATCGGTTAGGCGGGGCTTAATTGGGGATTAATCGGATTGGAATTTTTATGCACAAAATTGTAATTTTAGATATTATATTATGTTATATGTATAAGATAAGTATAATGCATCAAAGTTCAAATATTTTAAGTGTTCAAATATAAATATAATACATAATTCTTTAAAGTTCAAAGTCAAAAAATAATATTACTTTGTTTGTTGACCATTTTTAAGCGATCTTTGACTGATTTGGTCCGATTAATCGATTTGTTGACCAATTTTTTAACGATTTTGTCTGACTTTTAAGCGATTTTATTGACTGAATTTTAAGTGATTTTGTCAGATTAATCCGATTAGACCGATTTTGTCCGATTAATCGGTTTGTTGACTGATTTTTAAGCGATCTTTGACCAAAGCGATTAAATAGGCCGATTATGATAAATCAAGGCGCTTAGTGAGCGATCAGCGATTATGCGGGATTAATCGGCCGCCTAGGCCGATTTTTACAACAGAGAGAATAGTGGTGCACTAGAATAAATTAGCATTGTGCGAGCAGCTTCCACAAGAGTTCTATTTCTTCTTTCAACTACCCCATTCTGCTGTGGAGTTCTAACAACTGATGTTTGATGTGTGATTCCAACATCTTCAAAATACGTTCTTAACTCCTGATTAGTGAATTCTGTGCCATTGTCTGTTCTTACAATCCTTACTGGAGCTTGAAGTAGAACTTGAATGCGCTTCAGAAAGGTAATGATTATGTTTGGTGCTTCGTCTTTTGATCTCAAAAACTTTTCCCAAGTATATCTTGAATAATCATCGACGATAACAAGAATATACCTCTTCCCATTTATGCTTTCAACTCTCATTGGGCACATAAGTCCATGTGCAACATATGTAACCTTGCTTCTGAACTAGGTACGGTTTTGGGTTTATATGATGCTCGTTTGCTTTTTCCAAGTTCACAAGATGGACATAGGTGTTCCTTGGTGTATTTGAACTTAGGGAGTCCGGTGACGATGTTGTCTTTGGCTAATTTGTTGATGGTGTCAAAATTGAGATGAGATAATCTTCTATGCCACAGCCAGAACTTTGTTTTGGTTGCTCTTGTCATAAGACAAATTGGTGATGTAGAGGCCATTTGATTGATGTATATAGCATATAGGTTGGTCCCGCGATTTCCAGTTAAGAGATCATCGCCAACCAAATTTCTAACAAAAACCGTATTTCTCCTGAATGCAACCTCTAACTCTGCATCACAAAACTGCCCAACTGAAAACAAGTTGTGTCCCAACCCTTCGACGTAGTAAACTCGAGTGATTAAATAATTCCCAAACTGAAGATCTCCATAACCCAGAATAGCTGCTACATGATCATTTCCAAAGCGTACAATTCCCATGAATTTCCAAACGAAATTGATCAGCAGCTTTAAGTTCCCGGTCATGTGCTTGGAGCAACCCGAGTCGACGATCCAAAGACATATTTCGATAACCTACGAAGAACAGAAGAGTTTGTGTTTGGAAACCTTTTTGAATTTGGTTCCATGGGGTTAGGGGTAAAATTAGTATCACACTCATAGAAGGTTTCTACTTGTTCAGATTGACCAACTTTCAATGTGCCATCCTGTAGTATGAATGCTCTACCCATTGGTTTCCATGCACAATACTTAAGATAGTTCCTAGGCGTGTGACTGTTAGTGGTGTTCCTAATTCTTTTAATTAGTTTACCAATATCTAGATTTAGCACTAGGTACTTTCGAAACGTTCTTCTGTGCAGGCAAATCATTCATATTTGTAGAAACACAATCATCATGAACATCATAAATTAAACATTTCTTGCATTTTAAACACGCAGAGTCATTACATGTATTAGAAATAGTTCTTTTGACATTACATTCAGATGAATATGTCTCTTATTACAAAGCGATAAATTCCTAGGGTGTTCTTCTATTTCTTCAACTTTATTCATGCATCTACTCTTAGAGGCAGGCGAGACTCTATTGTTCCTTGTATTGCTCCTAGGCTTTAGTCTGCTGCTCCTAGAGGTGTGTTCTAATCCTGTAGAAGGTAAGGCACACGCATTAGGATTTATGTTGTTATCCTTATTAGCATTAGGGGTGAGCATCAGTCCAGTACCGGACCAGACCGACAAGACCGAAGACCGAATTAGCCAAAAAAGCAAGACCGAGGACCGGACCGAATGTGGTCGGTCCGGTCCGGTCCGGTCTTGGTCGGTCCGTCGGTTGGTCCGGTCTAACAAGGCCAAATAATCGGTTTGTGGTCCGGACCGACCGGACCGAGGACCGAATTAGCCAAAAAGCCAAGACCGAGGACCAGACTGAATGTGGTCGATCCGGTCCGGTCCGGTCTCGGTCGGTCCGGTCCGTTCGGGTCATTTGATCAGCCCTAATTAGCATCGCTAGACTCTTTAGAATTATCCTTTATGCACTTGTCATTTGTCCTAGATGTGGAGGCAGACGCAATAGTGGGACTAATCCTAAAAAGACCATGTGCTATCACTTTTGGTGTTTCGACAACCGCTTTTTCTTTTTCAACAATCTTTTCTTTTTCATTATTCTTGGGCAAAGGTGTTGGAATGACTGGTTTTGTTTAATCATTTTTCACATCGACTTTTGGAGCAAACTGAGAAATTGACATTTTTGGTTTTTCAACCGTTTTTTGAAGCATTTGGTTTTTCCGAGGTTGATGGTTTTGCAAACTTAGTATCCACACCCTTTCCTTTTTGACTTTCTATCTGAGAGCTCAAAAGATCATTTTGCGCTTTCATGTTTTTGAAGGCACGCTCATACGACAATTTTTCATACTTGCATTCTTCGCTTTTCCGATCAAGTTGTCTAAAATATGACACATTTTCTCTTTCATGTTTAATAAGAGCATTTTCATATTTTGAAACAATTACGGAGGTCTCAGCTCGGAGTCTTTCATCATCTTCAACAGAATATGTTTGTAAAATGATAGACATAATATCAGTAGACAGAACTGCTTCTAAGAGAGAATCATTTAAATTTTCCAAAACATTTATCTGCTCAAAAGACTCATTTGCCTTCTTTACCAGGGATTTGTGGTCCTTGACAAAGTCAGCTGTTTCAGTTAAAAAGGCATTTTCAAAATGAATAACACGAGCATGAATGTTATTAATTTGAGGAGCGAATTCACTTTCAAGAATCTTTTTTAGCTGTAAATGAACCGTGGAATTCCAATTGATCTCATTTAGTTTCATTTTAGATTCTAAAGACGTTTTAAGTTGCCCAATTCTTGTTTAAAGATCATCAAGATATCCTCTGACAGCACTTGTGTTAAAAGTGTTGTTTGAAGACATCTGTTCCATTTTTGAAGGAGATTTGGAAACAACTACGGGTTTAGAAACATGTTTTGAAATTCATGGGCTTTTGGAAAGCTCATATGCTTGTTTTTGTGGAACAAAAGTAATTCTAGAAAGTTTGTTCAGTTTCTTGTAATCAATGGATTTCTGGTCTGGATTCTTTTGTTTCATTTTGGTTTGACTCTCTTTAGCAAGTTCTATCGTTTCCACATAGTCACGAACAATAGGAGGATCATGTTTGGTATATAACACATTTCCATTATACAAAGTATTCTGTTCTTTCTAAGCTTTCTTGAGATTACAAGGAGTTTTGTTCCCTAGAGCCATTTTGTTTTTTGTATGGTAAATCGGATCAGTTTGATTTGTAATCATGTGAATTGTTTGACTCGAATGACCCGTTTTAACCAACAAGTTTTCTAGTTTTGCTATCATATGTTCTGACTCTATGATTTATTCCAAAAGTTTATCTTCTTTCTTTGCAAAGTCCTTTTTCAACTCATCCCTTTCTTTTTCAAGATTGGTATAAGCTGATTTTTGTTTTGAAAGCTGGTTTGTTAAATCAGAAATTTCCTGTTTTAAAGAGTTAATGGTTTTTGTTGAACTAATTTGAAGAGTATCAAATTTGTTTTGCAATTCCCTATCTTTAACAAGTAACTTCTTATAACCAATTTCAAATTCAGACTATCGTTTTGTATCAATTTGAAAACTTTTTTCATTTTCCTTGTATCTCTCAAGCTCAGTGGTCAATTTTGCATTCGCGGCCTTAACCTCGCGATTGACCTTTTTCACTTTCTCGATTTCAATACTACAATTGTTCAACAATGATTCAAATAAAGCACATTTTCCTCATCATTCTCAGCATGCTGTGAAACTGAGCCTCAACTATGATTCATATCGGGAGTTGCCGAATTAATATTGCTACAACTCGGCGTGTCCAGGTATGTATCATAAGTGGGTGCTGGAGTCTCAGAATGCTGTTCCTCATGAGGGGACATATCAAATATATCATTATTGTTGCATGTATTGTCAATTGGTACCTCAGATACTGTATTGGTGTCATAAACAGGAGGTGTGTCAGAATTTGTGTCATACTTAGCCTCCTGAAGATTTGCCATAAAGATGTAGTTCGCGTCGATATCTTCTCGATCTTCCATGTCATCCATAAGAGCCATAAAGTCATTTTCTTCTGCATTCAACTGAAACCCTGCTTTCTCCTTCTGAGCTAACATCAATGCTTTCTGCAAGTACTCATGATCTTTCTTCTTCGGCTTAGTGGGACAGTTCCTTGCCATATGACCTACACCCTGACAGTTGAAACAGTTAACCAAATTTCCCTGATTCACATTTCCATTTCCATAATTCCCAACAACTGGAGCTACAACATTTCCAACCTGATTACCCACTGCCTGATTTCCAACATTTTGACCCCTCTGATTTCCAACAAATTGACCCATCTGATTCCCTGCATACTGACCCATCTGATTCCCTGCATACTGACCCAACTGATTCTGTATATACTGATTACCCATGTGAAATCCAGTAGCATATCCTTGCTGATTCCCAATAACTCCAACCATTTGACCTCTGTTACCCATGTTGAAACTCGGCTGAGCGATCTGCCTGTTGCGAGTTGTTGGGAATTGTGTTTATTGATTTGATGATACAAAACAAGAAGAATGAAACATGAAGGGCCTAAAGTGACAAGATGAGAAACTACAAAAAGATGGATAATTTTGAAGATTCTAGAAGATTTACTTAAAAGATTTAGTTTCCTAATTGTAAATTGATTCCTCTTGTAAACCCTAGATGTCTCTAGTATATAAAGAGACATAGGGTCATTAGTTTTATTGTACGTACAAGATGTAAACATCAAAGGTGTGTGTGTGTGGGAACCTAGGCGTAGGGATTTGGGAAAACGCCTAGGGTTTAGTTGTTTAGTTGGTTAGTCAGCCTCAAGGTCGTTCTACCTTGATCAAGTAGGATTGAGGCTGTAAATTATTAAGTGTTAGAGATTATGAATGTAAAACCTTTTTCATAATAATGATTGATTCTATGTTTGAATATTCCGCCTTCATTATTATGTGTTCCTAGATGTAATATTAGACCTAGTCTAACAGCTTCACCGATCTTAAACCTCGTACTTTTATTATTATCATTGGTCGGTACTGTATTTGATACATCGATCACCAGATTTATTTTATTCTGCTGCTGCGCTGGCTGAGATTGGTGCTATATGTTTTATTTTTGTGTTGCTGCTTCAAGAAGGATAAGTACTGTCAAGGTGAATTTTAGTACTGCTACTGCTTGATTTGTGATTTGGACGTGGATATGCCTTAGCAAGGGTGGAGTTATTGGTTATTCGAAAGTACTGCTTCACATTCTTTGAATGTACTGCTCGTTATATTTAAAGTACTACGCTTCTCATTTAAAGTACTGCTCATATACTTTGAAAGTACTGCTTGCTCATTCAAAGTACTGTTCTTGCAAAGTACTGCTCAAGGTACTGGTTCAAAGTACTGCTGCTCTAACAAGGTACTGCTGCTCGTATATTTGAAAGTACTGCTTGTTTTTCTCAAGGTATTGTTCATTACAAAGTACTGCCGTGTTTGAATGATTTATGGAGACACGTAAAGAGCTTTATGGTTCAATATATATGCATGATTTACGAGCAGTAAGGGGAAGCTGAGATGAGTTTGATTAGAGATGATTTTACACACACAGAGGAAGAAGTTTTGTTCTTAAAGGTTTTAAAAGGCTCGTATTTGGTTCTTATTGGATTAATTGATTACGAAGAAGATTGATTATCATTTATTTGATATTGTAGTTGAGTTTCACAGGTTTGTGTTCTTATCATATAGCTTGATGAATCTAGCAATGTGTGATTTTTCTTATGATGCTCTATGCACACATTGGCTATCACTTAAAGGAGTTACATTGTAGTGCTCAGTGTCTCATATTAGTTGAGGATTTTGTCAAGGGATTGCGGTCTACTTATATTTATGGTTTCGTATAAGTATGGAGTTCCGTGGATAGTACAAGATTTAAGACACAAGTTTGGGAAATTCTACTTCTTCATCAAATTTGTTATACTCGGTTTTCTTCACATTTGATCATTACATATAGTCTACAGATTTGAAGAATCATGAAGATGGTTAACACATTGATTTCAGGGGAAGCTTATTCTTATGATGTGTTTTTCATTTGATGTTCATGCACTACTCAAGGGGAAGTTTTTCATTCGTTCTCTATTTGTTGATAACGAAAAGGGGAAGAGATGTTGGAGTGGCATTGCATGAATCAAGGGGAAGATAAGGATTGTTTCATTCATGGCAAGATTTAATTATCTCAACTTTTCTACTTTGTCTAGGGAAGTTCGTACAAGATTCATAATTGTTTTGTTACCATCAAATAGGGGAAGATTGTTGGGAATTATATTTATTGATTTGATGATACAAAACAAGAGGAATGAAACATGAAGGGCCTAAAGTGACAAGATGGGAAACTACAAAAAGATGGAGAATTTTGAAGATTCTAAAAGATTTACTTAAAAGATTTAGTTTCCTAATTGTATTATGATTCCTCTTGTAAACCCTAGATGTCTCTAGTATATAAAGAGACATAGGGTCATTAGTTTTATTGTACCTACAAGATTAAACATCAATGGTGTGTGTGTGGGTGGGAACCTAGGCGTAGGGATTTGGGAAAACGCCTAGGGTTTAGTTGTATAGTTGGTTAGTCAGCCTCAAGGTCGTTCTACCTTGATCAAGTAGGATTGAGGCTGTAAATTATTAAGTGTTAGAGATTATGAATGTAAAACCTTGTTCATAATAATGATTGATTCTATGTTTGAATATTCCGCCTTCATTATTATGTGTTCCTAGATGTAATACTAGACATAGTCTAAGAGCTTCAACGATCTTATCACGAGTGTTTGATGAAATCCTTTGGTTGTTGTTTGTTGGTGTCGAATAGCGTCCTTGGAATGCCTTTGTCAGAAAAGCAAATGCTTGTGTCAAATTAGCAGTAGATTAATCATTGTCAGTGAACTCTGGTTCTAGGAATTGTGGATATTGTTGTTGTGGAATAACTTGTTGTTGTTGTGGGTAGAATTGTTGTTGTGGGATTACAGCAGTTTGATGTTGTGGAATGTATTGTTGTTGCATGTAGTTGTGAGTAAAAGATGATGATGGTTGATGTTGTGTGTTCACTGGTAGAGGTGTTGGTGTTTGAGCAATGAGTGCAAGAGGATCATGTTTTTTAGCAAGTAGTTCATCTCTTACTTCATTTGCCTCAACTTGATTCTGCTTCAAAAAGTCATACAACTGATCATAGGTAACTTCATGCAAGTTCTTTGTCTGATAAACTATAGTGATGGATCTTCCCCATTCAGGTTGTAACTCATTCAGAAAATTGGTGTTATTAGCAATGTTCGTCTGTGAGAGGTTGTGTCTGGATAAGTCATTCATAATCTCACAGAACCGGAGATAGTACGACTCTATGGATTCACCAGGAATTGAAGTAAACTTGCGTAGTTCCTTGAGGAATTATGTTTTCATTTCCTGTTTCCCGATGTCTGTCCCGTACATTAACCTTTTGACTCTTTCCCAGACTGCATGAGCACTTCCTTCACTGTCAACAGTTGCATAAGTTGTTTCTGGTAAACCAAGAACGACGAGATGAAACGCCTGATCATCAGCTGCAATTTGTTGTNCTCCTGGAGCCTCTTTACCACCTCTTGCTGATCGAATGGAGAAGTAAAAGATTATGCCGCCACCTTTAGTTTTCTAGGGTTTAGTGTGTGAGATTTGAATGTGTTATACAGTTTGGAGAAGTAAGCAACAAATAAGGAGTTATATGCTGGAAGTAATGCCGAGTCTAAGGGAATTTTAGGAAGACTAGTTCCTTCAAGTTTCAAATGTTATCTTATCTTCCAAAATGTAAACGCGTACAAGAGTTTAAAATATTTGACCATTGTTGTGATTATTTAACAAACAAAAGTCGGGTAACATATTTTAAAAAAAGAATGGATTAGGTCCACATTAACTTATAAATGTGTGATAAGTACTTTAGGATATTAGGTGATACCAATTCATTTGTAACTTAGGCTTAGGAGTTGATACTTGTAATTTAGCTTATATCATATAGTTATCATATAGTTCAAATCTTATATTATATTCGTATTCCAAAGTTCAAATGTCATCTCGTATTTCAGGTTATTATAATGGGAGGTCGGTTTTCAGTACCGGCTGCATGAATATCTTGCTGAGTTGCCATTGATAAAGTTGATCTTGGATCGGTTCAACGAAATAGGAGTTGAGTTTAATGAATGTTACTTTCCTTGGTCAACGAACTTTCAATCCACCAAAATTTTTCGAAACTTAGTCCACCAAAAATTTTCGAAATTCGACTTAGAAAATTTTTTGAAAATTTTGACGTAGAAAAATTTTCGAAATTTTTCACCAAAAATTTTCGAAAAATTTTTTTACTCAAAAAAAATTCTCGAAAATGTTCACCAAAAATTTTCGAAAATTTTGTCTCAGAAAAACATTTCGAAAATTTCACCAAAAATTTTCGAAAATTTTTTTACTCAAAAAATTCTCGAAAATGTTCATCAAAAATTTTTGAAACTTTTCAGAATTTTAGAAAATTATCACCAAAACTTTCTAAATTATAAAATTTAGAGAGTATACCACGAGTCGAAGTGTTTTATCACTTATACAAGCAAGGGAAACACCGAGTAATCCAACAAATCTGAAGAAGGCCTCTAGAGAAAATTTTCGAAAATTTGCCAAAAATTCTCGATAATTAGGGTTTTGAAATCTCGATAATTTGCTAGAATTTTGATATAGCTTAAAGCACACCCAAATGAATTTTTTATTCCAATATTCTTGTACTTCTAGTCTTAAAAACACCGAGTCTTGAAGAAAAGTAGCAAACTTGATGATTTTTATGAAGTTTTTGGAATTTTCGGAAAAAGGTACAAAAACAAGTACAAATTTTTAAAGCTTGAATCTTTCAAAAAGATTGAAACTTTCTTGTTAGACAATGTTTATAACATCAGTTTGTAAACAAAAAAGTGTTAAAACCACAAAAAAACAAGAAAAGTAAGAACCTTTTTGCAAAATAACGAGTGAAAAGGCTTTAAAAAATCGAACCAAAACAAACTCCCAACACTCCTAAATCATTGTAAGGCTCTTGATACCACTTGTAGGACCTTAGATATCACAACTTTATCACACAATATGGCACAATATGAAGTAAAAATATGGTGACTTGATGATATATATGTGGCGTATAATATAAAGAGAATAAGATGAAAAGGAAGCTTATATTAATGAGAGAAACACACACAATACACACTCAAGCACACACACAAATGAGGTGTGTGTTGGCTTTTATAGTTCCATACTTAGGCTTTCTATGGGCTTGGGCTTGGACTTGGTTTACATAAATCTTAACATATTAGATTACCAAGTCCAATGCCCAACCCACTTAAACAAATTACATACTTAATGACTAGAGCTGGCAATTTTGACACGAAACCTGTTAACACGACACGACACGACCTGTTCTTAACAGGTTTCGTGTTTGAACTTAACAGGTTTCGTGTCTTAACAGGTTGGACCTGTTAAGACCTGATATGTGCTATTTTACACATACTTTTGACCTTATTTTAAGAGTTATAAAGACCAAAAACTAACGTGAAACGCCAAAGATATCATGTTTTTGTGTTTGTGATCGTGCAGGGAAGGATATTGCATAAATGACATCAAAAACAACCAAATAGCCTAAAACGAGCACGAGATGTGAAAGAGAGTCTAAAAGCCGAGTCAACGATGAAATTTACTCAAGGAAAGCCCGTGATGACAAAGTTATTTCCTAAAGGCTCGAGAAAACGAAAGAGATGCTTAATCGAAGTTCAAAGCTAATTATTACGATAAGCTTCATAAATTCGAGCAAGATATCACTTTTACATCTTTGAAGACTTTTAGAATACACGTCAACACAAGCCTCGAAGTTACAAGAGTTTACATTTAATGTTTAAGACGTTTAGTAGACTTGTAATGTAGTTTATATGTTATTTTCATGACTTGTAAAAGTCTAGGGGGCAAAGCGTACACGAAAGCAAACTTGTAAACCCCCTAGCTTGATAAATATCACTTGGTAGCCTCATTTGTAAGCATTAGATTAGGATTAGGAGTAGGGGTAAGGTAGAGTAGTTTAGCTTATTTTATGTATTAGTGTAGATTTATTTTGAATGCAAGCTTATTTTGATGTCTTATTTTTAGCTTATTTTCGTGTCTTAAATCTTTCCTTTAATCTTTACAAGCTTTTCTTTTAATCTTTTCTACAAGCTTTTATTATTTTCTTTGTCAACTTTGCATGTTTTTTGTTTCAAGTGAAAAGATATACAAATAAGCTAGGCTTCCAAAAGAAGCCGTGGCTTGTTTGCTTATTTTTGAGCTTATTTTAGTGTCTTTACGTTTTATTTATCAAGTTTTTATAAGTCTTATTTATTTTTTTTATGAAATTTGTGTCACGTTAAAAGTTTTTAAAGTCCAGTATTTTTAATTTTAGGGTTTAGTAGCGAGTTTGGTTTTTTTTTTATATATAGCGAGTATGTTTTTTTTAGGGTGTAGCGAGTATAGAGTGAAGCTAGCGAGTATGGATTTAGAGCTAGCGAGTATGGGTCTCGAGTCCTAGCGAGTTTGACTATTGAGCCTAGCGAGTATGGGCTGTCTTAACCTCTAGCGAGTATGGGACACAAGATAGCGAGTAGGGAATTTTTCTTAGGGTTAGCGAGTAAGGAAACTAGATAGCGAGTATGGATGATATTAGATAGCGAGTTTGTGGTTTTCCTTAGTAGCGAGTATGGTATGGTTAAATTGGTAGCGAGTTTGGTTTTTTAGTTTAAGTTCTTTTCTTATTTTATTTTCTTTTACAAGCCGAGTTAGGCTTTTATTTCACCTTATCGTTCTTCGAGTGAGGTTTTATTTTCTTAAATCTTAATGTTATGCTGTCGAAATTTTCTTAAAATCTTTTAGTGTCGTTTCTTATTTAAGTCTTACGTCTTTTCTTTATAGTCTTAACCTTTTTATTTCTTTTAATGTTTTACAAGTCTTTTAATTTCTTTTTAGTCTTAAGTTTTTTATATGAGTCGTGAGTAGTTTTAAAACGTGTTTGCTTAGTGATTCGAGTTTGTGAGTTTAGTGAGAGTGTTAAACGTTTGTGATAAGTAATTGAAAGATTACTTAGACGTGTGAGTTAATTATTCGAAGACGAAACCTTTGAACGATTATTTCACTCGTTTAGAGTTGTTATCTCTTCAAAAGATTAATCAACAACTAATCTTGAGAAAGGAGAATAACTCGTCACAAACTTTTACCTCAAGCTTAATAAACTTATTCGCGTCGCTTTGCAAACACATTGTCTTTTAAATTCATTTACCGTTTTCATTACTTATCGCTTTCATTTACCGCTTTCTTTAGTCATTTTATTCATGCAACTTTACTTGTTTTCTTATTTCATGTCGTTTTACCGCTTTCCTTTACTTTAATTTGTCGTTGTAGTATAGACAAAACCAAAACTTTCTTTTAAACCTTATTCATCACACATAGCTCACGGTCTTGAGTGACGAGATCCATATTCAACCCTCGTTGGGACAACGATCTGTGGTTTACAAGCTTGCTTGCTAGATCGCAACGTATCAATTTTTGGCGCCGCTGCCGGGGAGCGGTTGATAAGATTGAGTTGTTCGATCGTTCGAGTAATGTGTTTTGGAGATCCTTCTTTCGAGAAGTTAAAGCTTTTGTAAATATTTTCAAAATACAAAAACACAAAAACATTTTCTCTTCAAAATTGTTTTCACTTTTGATTTCCACTTTTCTAAAATCAAAAAAATCCAAAAAGATTTTCCAGTTCAAATTGGTTTTCATTTTTAACTTTTCATTTTTCAAAACATTAAAACCAAAAACAATCTTCTTTTCCCCAATTGTTTAATTCTCATGGATTCATATACACTTTGTGTTGGCTGTGGTGCACCACTCTATGGTTCACCATGCCGATACTGTACGTGTGAAAGGTGTGGGAACGATATTCAAAACGGAAGTTGTTTGTGTTGTGGTTCAAGTAATTCATTCTTGTATGATCAAAACCCTAATCCATTCGACTATCCTTCAGATTCTTCCAATTACTCACCTCAGCCTTACTTATCTTC